>CM033473.1:100439761-100474431 GCA_019447015.1 Hymenochirus boettgeri | reverse complement strand
AGACCTTTACTGTCTCTTCTCACTGTATGGGACATTTGCTGTCTGTTTTGTCTGTATGGGACCTTTACTGTCTGTTCTCATTGTGTGGGACATTTACTGTTGGTTCTCACTGTATGAGACCATTACTGTTTGTTCTCACTGTATGGAACCTTTACTTAGAACAAACAGTAATGTCCCACACAATGAGAACAGACAGTAAAGGTCATACAGACAAAACAGACAGCAAATGTCCCATACAGGTGAGAGAGACAGTAAGGTCTCATACAGTGAGAGCAGAAAGTAAATATCCCACACAGTGAGAACAGACAGTAACGGTCCCATACAGCGAAAGCAGACAGTAAAGGTCCCATACAATGAAAGCAGACAGTAAAGGTTCCATACAATAAGACAGACAGTAAAGTTCCCATACATTGAGAACAAGTAAAGGTACCATACAGCAAGAACAAACAGTAAAGGTCCCATACAGTGAGAACAGATAGTAAAGGTCCCATACAATGAGAACAGATGGTAAAGGTCCCATACAGTGAGAACAGACAGTAAGGTCCCATACAGCGAGAACAGAGTAAGGTTCCAACAGTGAGAACAAACAGTAATGGTCTCATACAGTGAGAACCAACAGTAAATGTCCCATAGAATGAGAACAGACAGTAAAGGTCCCATACAGAGAAAACAGACAGCAAATGTCCCATACAGTGAGAAGAGACAGTAAAGGTCTCATACAGTGAGAGCAGAAAGTAAACCCACACAGTGAGAACAGACAGTAACGGTCCCATACACGCGAAAGCAGACAGTAAAGGTCACATACAATGAAGCAGACAGTAAAGGTCCATACAATAAGAACAGACAGTAAATTCCCATACAGTGAGAACAAAGTAAAGGTACCATACAGCAAGAACAAACAGTAAAGGTCCCCTCAGTGAGAACAGACAGTAAAGGTCCCATACAGCGATAACGATTAAAGGTCCCATACAGTGAGAAACAGATGGTAAAGGTCCCATACAGTGAGAACTGAGGGTAAAGTTCCCCATACAGTGAGAAACAGATAGTAATATCCCATACAGTGAGAAGAGATTTAAAGGTTCCATACAGTGAGAACAGACGGTAAAGGTTCCACACAGTGAGAACTGACATAAAAGACCCTACACAGTAAGAACAAACGTAAAGAACAAACGTAAAGGTCCAAACAGTGAGAACAGACGGATACGGTCTCATACAGTGAGACAGACAGTAAGATTCTCACACAGTAGAAACAGACGATAAAGTCTCTACACAGTGTGAACTAACAGTAAAGGTCCCTTAGAATAGACAGTAAAGGTCCATACAGGGAGAATAGACAGTGAAGGTCCCATACAGTGAGAAAAGACAGTGAATGTTCCATTCAGTGAGACAGACATTAAAGGTCCCACACAGTAGGAACAGGATGGTAAAGGTTTCACACATTTAGAACAGACACAGTGAGAACAAACAGTAAAGGTTCATACAGTGAAAAAAGACGGTAGGTTCCATACAGTGAAACAGATAGTAAAGTCCCATACAGTAATTAAGATATAAAGGTCCTATACAGTGAGAATAGACATTAAAGTCCAGTGAGAACAGATAGTATAGGTCCCAGTGAGAACCGACAGTAAATGTCCATACAATGAGAACAGACAGCAAATGTCCAATCAGTGAGAAGAGACAGAAAGGTCTCAACAGTGAGAGCAGAAAGTAAATATCCCACACAGTGAGGAACGACAGTAACGGTCCCATACAGCAAAAGCAGACAGTAAAGGTTCCATAAATGAAAGCAGACAGTAAAGGTTCCAACAATAGAACAGACAGTAAAGTCCAATACAGTAGAACAAGTAAAGGTACCATACAGCAAGAACAAACAGTAAAGGTCCATACAGTGAGAACAGATGGTAAAGGTCCATACAATGAGAACAGATGGTAAAGGTCCCATACAGTGAGAACAGACAGTAAAGGTCCCATACGCGAGAACAGAGTAAAGGTCCCATACAGTGAGAACAGAGTAAAGGTCCCATACAGAAAGAACAGTAAAGGTCCACATAGTGAGAACAGATGGTGAAGGTCCCATACAGTGAGAACAGATGGTAAGGTCCCATACGTGAGAATGAGGGTAAAGTTCCCATACAGTGAGAACAGATAGTAAATATCCCAACAGTGAGAAGAGACGTAAAGGTTCCATACAGTGAGAACAGACGGTAAGGTTCCACACAGTGAGAAATGAAATAAAGACCCACACAGTAAGAACAAACAGTAAAGAACAAACATAAAGGTCCAATACAGTGAGAACAGACGGTAACGGTCTAAACAGTTGAGAACAGACAGTAAAAGTTCTCACACAGTGAGAACAGACGATAAAGTCTCTACACAGTATGAAACTAACAGTAAAGGTCCCTTACAGTTAGAACAGACAGTAAAGGTCCCATACAGTGAGAACAAACAGTGAAGGTTCCATTCAGTGAGAGCAGACATTAAGGTCCCACACAGTAGGAACAGATGGTAGGTTTCACACATTAGAACAGATGCAAAAAGGTTTCACACATTGAGAACGAACACAGTGAGAACACTTTCTTCTCCTGCAGTCTCATCCTTATTTATCTCCTCTCTCCCGTATTTTCTATTGATCCTCTATCATTCACATTCTCTCTCTCTCTCCTGCATTTCTATTCTCTATCTACTCACTTCTTTCTCCTGCAGTTTCTATCCTCTCTCATGCGTTCTCTCTACTGCAGTCTCTATCCTCTATTTTCACCTTTTCTTTCTTTCTCTCCTGCGTTTTCTATCATCTATACTTTCACAGATGGTGAAGGTCCCATACAGTGAGAACAGATGGTAAAGGTCCCATACAGGGAGAACTGAGGGGTAAAGTTCCTCATACAGTGAGAACAGATAGTAAATATCCCATCAGTGGAAGAGACGGTAAAAGGTCCCATAAATAATCTAGTCGCATTCATAGGTCCTATACAGTAAGAACAGAAAGTAAAGGTCCCATACAGTGAGAGCAGACAGTAAGGTCCATACACTGTATAGATTTTATCTTCTCTCATGCGTTCTCTATACGCCGTTCTCATCCTCTATTTCTCACCTTTTTCTCTCTTTCTCTTCCTGCAGTTTTCTACATTATATATTCACGCCCCTCTCTTATGCAGTCTCTAATACTATCTGTCACACTTCATTCTCTGCAGTTCTACTTTAACTTCTTCTGCAGTCCTATCACTCTCACACACACACACTCTCTCTCCCCTGCAATCTTTATCTTCTATCTCTCACACTTTCTCTCTTCCGCAGTCTAGGGTTTTTGCCAATTGAGCTAAAATTTGATTGCCGACTATATGATTGCTAAAAATGAGGTGGGCGTGGCTTGGTGTGGGCATGGCTTGTGGGTGGGAGCCATTTTACCTTTTGAACTTGGCATCATTTATTTGTACAGTTCTTTAAATAGACATTTATCCACACCAAAATTCCAGAAGAATAAAGAATTTTCCTCAAGAGCCTGCCACCACGTCAAGGTAGACTTTTAACAGGGACCCTAACAAACTATCTAAAGCTAATATAACAGTGTGAAATGCCTTTTAACAATATCTAACACATCTAAGGCTCGTACACATGCATGAGGTGCGCAACGCCACGACCCCCGAACCGACGAATCCTCGACAAATGGCCATTTCAGCCGAGAATCATCCGTATGTATGTGTTCAGTCAGGGGTCGTTCTTAGATCCACTGGCAAATGGACGAATGACCCCCGACGCACATCGTATGTGTGTATAAACCTGTAAAGAAATATGAAAAAATAACATTTGCAGAAAGTATATTTTTGGTTGATCAATGAGTGAGAACAGGCAGTAAGGGTCCCATACAGTGAAAACAGACAGTAAAGGTCCCTAATGTGAGAGCAGAGAGTAAAGGTTCCATACAGTAAGAACAGACAGTAAAGCCCATACAGTGAAACAGACAGTAAAGGGCACATCAGTGAAAAAATACAGTAAACGTCTCATACAGTGAAAACAGACAGTTAGGGTCCCATATAGTGAGAACAGTTTAATGTTCCCATACAGTGAAATCATACAGGAAGTTCCCATAGAGTGAGAACAGACAATTAAGGTCCCATACAGTAAGAACAGATGGTAAAGGTCCCATATAGTGATATGGTCTTTTACTGTCTGTTGTCAATGTGTGGACCTTACTGTGAGAGCAGACATTAATGGTCCCATACAGTAAGAACAAACAGTTAGGGTCCCATATAGTGAGAACAGTTTTTAATGTTCCCATACAGTGAAAACAGACGGTAAATGTCCCATACAGTGAGAACAGACAGTTAGGGTCCCATATAGTGAGAACAGTTTTTAATGTTCCCATACAGTGAAATCATACAGGAAAGTTCCCATACAGTGAGAACAGACAATTAAGGTCCCATACAGTAAGAACAGATGGTAAAGGTCCGTACAGTGAGAACAGACGGTAATGGTCTCGTACAGTGAGAACAGACAGTTATGGCCACGTACAGTGAGAAAAGACAGAAACTCCCACACATTGACAACAGACGGTAAAGGTCCCATTCAGTGAGATCAGACAGTAAAGGTCCCATACAGTGAACAGATGGTTATGATCCCATACAGTGAGAACAGACAGTAAAGGTCCCATACAGTGAGAACAGATGGAAAGGTCCCATACGTGAGAGCAGACAGGAAAGATCCTACAGTGAGAACAGCAGTAAAGGTCAAACACTTTGAGAACAGCCGGTAAACAGTCCATACAGTGAGAGCAGACAGTAAAGGTCCCATACAGCGAGAACAGTGATAAAGGCCCCTACAGTGAGAACAGACAGTGAAGGCTTATACAGTGAGAACAGACAGTTAAGGTCCTATACAGTAAGAACAGACAGTAAAGGTCCTATACCGTAAGAAGAGACAGTAAAGGTCCAGTCCCATACAGTGAGAACAGACGGTAAAGGTCCCATACAGTAGGAAGAGACGGTAAAGCTTCAAACAGTGAGGACAGATGATAAAGGCCCTACACAGTGAAAACGACAGTAAAGGTTTCAGAAAGGTTGTAAAGGTCCCATACAGTGAGAACAGATGGTAAAGTTCCATACAGAGATCACAGATAAGTAAAAGTATATAGTGAACAGAGATAGTAAAGTTCCATACAGTGAGAATATACAGCAAAGGTCCAAGTGAGAAAAATAGTATAGGTGCCACATACAGTGAGAAACAGCAGTAAAGGTACCACACAGTGAGAACAGACAGTAAAGGTCCCATACAGTGAGAGCAGACAGTAAAGTTCCCATACCGTGAAAACAGACAGTAAAAGGCCAATACCGTGAATAGACAGTTAAGGTTCCATACAATGAAAACAGATGGTGAAGGTCCCACACGTGTGAACAGATGGTGAAGGTCCCATACAGTAAGAACAGACAGTTAAGGCCCCAAACAGTGAGAACAACAGTAAAGGGCTCACACATGAGAACAGACAGTTAAGGTCCCATACAGTAAGAGCTGACAGGATGGTCCCATACACGTGAGAACAGACAGTAAAGGTCCCATACAATGAGAACAGATAGTAAAGGTCCCTTTCAGGTGAAAACAGTTAGTAAAGGTCCCATACTGTGAGAGCAGACAGTAATGGTCATTTAAAAAAAAATCTAGGGATACCTTTTTAGATTCAAACAAACAAAGCTCTTGCATTAGGCCACACCCACATGGAACACCGAGTCACTTAAAGGGCAATAAAAAAACCTTTGCAAACAAAAAACTCTCTCACACACCATGAATAAATACACACTCTTACACAACTGTACATTGACTCACACATACTATACATTAACACTCACACACTGTATAATACACTCACACATACTGTACATCACCCTCTCACACATACAGTGTCATAAAAACTCTCCCACATATGTACATAACACCCTCTCTCACACATACTGTAGATTTATACTCACACATACTGTACATACACACTCTCAAACATACTGTACATTCACACACCACATACTGTATACACACTCTTTCACACATACTGTACATTCATTCACACATACTGTACATACAACACTCACACATACTGTACATTCACCCTCACACATACTGTACATACACACACTGTCACACATATGTCATCACACCTCACACATACGTACATATACACTATACTGTAAATCTCAACACATATATTACTCTCTCACATAAAGTATTTTCCTTTTGCCCTTTATTAAGTAGCTCAAATTGTGCACTCAATCCACTCGAGAGACTCAGAGAAGCAATCTGGCCTGGTGCCCATATTTCCCTGCTGCTCTGCTAGCTAACATCACTACTCGCTTCCTGTCACTGTTGGTGGTAGTGTGACAGTGACATGTGACAGGCAGCAAGTAGTGACTTCAGCCATTTAACTGACAAAAGAATACGGGTTGCAGCGTCGGATTAAAGGGCAAAAAAGGGAAAACACGAAGGCAGAACTATTTGAATAGGCAATAAACACTTGCCTCAGGGGGAGGAGTTGGCTTAATTTTTTTTCTTTTAATGGCCTGCCTGCTGCTCTCTTTAATGTGCCACAAGAGGGGGCCTGATTGGATCACGGTATTGCAGTAAGAAACTTATCATTCTGTGTACATATTTATAGTTACCCTGATGTAATGTATGAGTATGTAATTGTAATGTGCCACGGATGATGTTGGCACTATATAAATCCATAATAATAATAATAAAAATAAAAATATTTGTGGCATTTTTACTATCTAAATTACCATAAATATATGCATACAAAATATATACTCACTATATTTGGTACATGACAAAATACATAAAGTTTTTATATGTACTACACAGCTGTTGAAGCTATTTTTACAACAGCGCTATTTTAATATGGATTAGTCAAAATGTCACTGCTTAAAACCTCTGCATGCATTTTTATTATTATTATTGTGAATTATATAGCGCCAACATCTTCCGTGTCGCTTACAGTTGCATAAAATAGATTAGAAAAACATACATGTTACATACAAGGGTTGTGCAAGTATACAAAAGTGCAAAAAATTAAGTGCTGGTCCAGAAGCATTCAGTGTGGTATGTTACAGATTACTATGGTACAATAGGATGGAGGGCCCGTCTGAGAGCTTACAGTCTAGTGGAGATGGGGATGAGACATAAGGTGAAGCAGATCAGTAGCTATAACTAAGTTGTAGGGGAGTATAACTAGCAAGTCTGCGATGGGTCAGTAAGAGGGGTAAAAGTGTCCAAGCCCAGACTGTAACCTGCCTGAAGAGATGAGTTTTGAGGTGGCAATTGAGAGATATGAATGATCGCGAGTGACGTATAAAGCGAGGAAGAGAGTTCTAGAGCAGAGGGGCAGCACAAGAAAAGTCCCTGTATACAGGCGTGGGCGGAGGTGATTAGAGCGGATGAGAGGAGAAGATCATTAGCAGAGTGGAGGTACGGCCTTGGGTAGATCTGTTTATCAGATCAGAGTGTATGGGGGGCTGTATAAGAGAGAGCTTTGTAGGATAAGGTTAGCAGCTTAAATTGGATCCTTTGGTTATGGGAGCCAGTGGAGAGATTGACAGAAAGGGGCAGCGCTGTGAGAACGCGGAAGAGAGGTGAATGAGCCTGGCACGCAGAGTTAGGGATTGATTGAAAGGGTGCCAGTCGGTTGCTTGGTAGACCGCACAGGAGGGTGTTTTAGTAGTTCAGCCGACAGACGATAAGGACATGAACTAGAATTTTGGGTAGCGTGTGAAAGGAAGGACAGATGCGTGAGATGTTTTTGAACGTAACCGACAGGAGTTGGACAGGGTATTAATGTGGTGTTTAAAGGAAATTACTCCAGGCATTGCACGTGAGATGTTGGGGAGATTGGCTTGTCATTGAGATGTGGATAGTAATGTTAGTAGGGGTGGTCGATGAGATGGTGGGGAAATGACAAGTTCGGTCTTATCATGTTGAGTTGAGAGGAAAGCGGAGGATATAAAAGCAGAGATGGTATTTAGGCAGTCAGGGACCGGGATGTCAGAGTAACGAGGTCAGGGGCAGAATGTAAATTTGGGTATCATCAGCATACAGGGGGTATTGGAATCCAAAGGAACTAATGTGCTGGCCTAGCCAAAAGGTGTAAATGGAGGAGAGGGCCAAGTACTGAGCCTTGCGGTTCCCCCAAGTGAGGGGAAGAGAGGTGGAGTTGGAGCCAGAGTGGGAAACACTGAACGTCCTACCTGAGAGGTAGGAGGACAGCCAAGAGAGTGAAGAACCCTGGATACCCAGGGAGGAAGCAGTAAGGGTGATCCCCGTATCAAAGGCTGAGGACAGGTCAGCAGAATAAGTAGGGAATAGGGCCTTTAGATTTAGCATTAAGCAGATCGTTAGCAACTTTGGTGAGAGCTGTTTCCGTGGAGTGGTTGGGGCGGAAGCCAGACTGTAGATATCAAAGAGGGAGTTGTCAGAAAAAGTGATTAACCAGTTCAGCGTAGACGTGGTCAAGCAGTTTAGATGCAAACAGGAGAAGAGAGACAGGCCGTAATGGATAGGGCAGAGGGATCCAGAGAAGGTTTTTGAGAAAGGGGATACAATAGTATGTTGAATGAGGAGGGAAAAAGTATCCGTGGATAGGTATAAGTAAAAAGAGATGTAGGGCTGGTGTAAAGGAATCAGAGAGATGGGGAATGAGAAAGGAGGGAATGGGGTCGAGGGGGCAAGGTGGTGAGAGGCCATGGAGAGAAGGCTTGAAAGTCGTATTCGGTAATGTTGGAAAAGTTGTTAGAACTAAAATGGAGGTGGGTAGAAGGGAAGCGGGGTGGAATGTAGTGGGACTGGAGGTGTGGAGATGAGCCAGAGCATGCAGAAAGACCATTCTTATATCAACAATTTTTTCTGAAATAACAGGCCAATTTCAGCAGCAGATAAATAGGGGTAGGAGGAGGAGGTGGCGGACAGAGCAGAGATTGAAAACTTTAAAAGTGTGTTTGGATTGTTTGGAAATAAGGGAGAGAAATAGGTTTGTTTGGCTGAAAACAAAACGTTCCTGATCCAAAGAAGAGCATTTTTGAAATGATGAAAGTCATGGGTCTTGTTGCTTTTTCGCCATTGTTGCCTAGTACATGGGACTCTTTTCATCTTTTTAATCTGATCTGTGAGCTAAGGTGTGCGGGTTAATGTGACTGAGGCGAGAGGTTGTTAAGGGGGCAACAGCGTCCAGGGAGGAGGAGACAGTGTTGTGGCAGCGAGTTCGGGGTCAAAGAAGGCCATATTGTTGAGCGTTAGGAAGAGGAAGGGA
Organism: Hymenochirus boettgeri; assembly: GCA_019447015.1. Taxonomy (NCBI): domain Eukaryota; kingdom Metazoa; phylum Chordata; class Amphibia; order Anura; family Pipidae; genus Hymenochirus; species Hymenochirus boettgeri. The sequence goes on along the minus strand of CM033473.1, from coordinate 100,465,154 downwards.
GAGCGAAGCAGTCAAGGTTGCGCAAGTCTCTGCGTCTGTGTGTGTATGTAGGGTTGGGGTAGTGGCCGGGATGGATAAATAAGGTTAAATTTGAGGAGGTTGTGGTCGGATAGCGGAAAGGGAGTTAGAAAAGTTAGATAAGAAACATAGCCGAGAGAAGACTAGGGGGCATATTTATAAAGGTTTGTTAACTTTTGCGCCCTTTATTCTGCCATTTTCGCAAAAATTGCATTCCCACGATTTATAAATGGGCGGGAACGGCTGCGAAAAGTTTAAATCGTTATCTTTCGCGGCTATCTGAACAGGTACCGCTAAGCGTCGGCATGTTAGCAACGCTAATCTAGCCGTATTACTTCACCACCTTGAAGATGGCGAAAACAGTAGAGATACCCTGGATCGCCGCTGGCGGGTAGGGGGAAGGGCCCGCGGGGGGGGTGGAGGCACCTCCAGCGGGGCCCTGAGAAGGCCTTTTGGGGCTTAAGGGGTCCCGCAACTTGAGCGGGACCCCCCTCCGGCCCTATCAGGGCCTTTGTGGCTCTAACAAGAGCCCTTTGGGGTTAGGGGTCCCACAGCTCGATCCAGGACCACCTTCTCCGCCCTACAGGGCCCTTGTGCACTTACAAGTGCCCTTGCAGCCCTAAGAAGGGCTTTGGGCTTAAGGTCCGCAGCTCGAACAGGGACCCACCTACCCGGCCCTTGTAAGGGCCCTGCGGCACTAAGAAGTGCCTTTGGCGGGGGTCCCGCAGCCGAACCGGGACCCACAGTGAGCGTCTTTAAAAGAGCCCTTGGGCGGCGTCTTCTTTTTCCAGCCCCGGTGACACCAGACTCCACTGAGGCGACGACCCATGAGAGGTACCCCAGCGGCACGCGCGACCTCAACGAGGTTTTCTTCAAGCTATACTGCGATGGCATCTGGAGATCCGCGTCGGGTGCACTCTTTATAGTGGTTGCAGAAAACTTAATCCGTTTTGATTGCGTCAATTTTTTAATGCTTGGTTTACATGCTTTACATTAACAATCAGATTTCGGAAAATCTGAGGGGTTAATGTAAAGCATGTAAACCAAGCATTAAAAAATTGACATCAGAAACGGATATTAGGGTTTTTGCCAAAACCTATGATAAAAAGGTGCACGCCGCTGCGGACTTCAGATGCCATCGCAGTAGATGGCTGAAGAAGAAAGAAGATGGAGGGGTGCCTCCACCCCTCCCAGCGGGCCTTCCCTTCCTTCTCCGCTAGCGGCGGGGCAGGGGATTTGGAGGGGCTGCTGGGAGGAGGTGCACGGCTGGTGGTGCATCCACTTGCTGCGGCCCCTTTCCCAGCAGCCCCTCCTAGCCTCCAGTTCCATATGTTCGCTGCGGTGGGATGGGGGTTAGGAGGTGCTGCCGGGATGCACGGCGGCGGGAGGTCGCTGCCACCGCGGGTGGTCGAGGGCAGGGTGGGCGTATGCCCCGCCCTTTAGCGGAGCGCCGGGAAGGGATTTTAAGTCCCTTCCGGTGTGAAATTGTACTTGAGATGCGACAGACAATTAAGGTCCCATACAGTAAGAACAGATGGTAAAGGTCCCGTACAGTGAGAACAGACGGTAATGGTCTCGTACAGTGAGAACAGACAGTTATGGTCCCGTACAGTGAGAACAGACAGTAAAGCTCCCACACATTGACAACAGACGGTAAAGGTCCCATTCAGTGAGATCAGACAGTAAAGGTCCCATACAGTGAGAACAGATGGTTATGATCCCATACAGTGAGAACAGACAGTAAAGGTCCCATACAGTGAGAACAGATGGTAAAGGTCCCATACCGTGAGAGCAGACAGGAAAGATCCTATACAGTGAGAACAGACAGTAAAGGTCAAACACTTTGAGAACAGCCGGTAACAGTCCATACAGTGAGAGCAGACAGTAAAGGTCCCATACAGCGAGAACAGATGATAAAGGTCCCATACAGTGAGAACAGACAGTGAAGGTCTTATACAGTGAGAACAGACAGTTAAGGTCCTATACAGTAAGAACAGACAGTAAAGGTCCTATACAGTAAGAAGAGACAGTAAAGGTCCAGTCCCATACAGTGAGAACAGACGGTAAAGGTCCCATACAGTAGGAAGAGACGGTAAAGCTTCAAAACAGTGAGGACAGATGATAAAGGCCCTACACAGTGAAAACAGACAGTAAAGGTTTCAGTAAAGGTTGTAAAGGTCCCATACAGTGAGAACAGATGGTAAAGTTCCATACAGAGATCACAGATAAGTAAAAGTATATATAGTGAACAGAGATAGTAAAGTTCCCATACAGTGAGAATATACAGCAAAGGTCCAAGTGAGAACAAATAGTATAGGTGCCACATACAGTGAGAACAGACAGTAAAGGTACCACACAGTGAGAACAGACAGTAAAGGTCCCATACAGTGAGAGCAGACAGTAAAGGTCCCATACAGTGAAAACAGACAGTAAAAGTCCAATACACCGTGAATAGACAGTTAAGGTTCCATACAATGAAAACAGATGGTGAAGGTCCCACACAGTGTGAACAGATGGTGAAGGTCCCATACAGTAAGAACAGACAGTTAAGGCCCCAAACAGTGAGAACAGACAGTAAAGGTCTCACACATTGAGAACAGACAGTTAAGGTCCCATACAGTAAGAGCTGACAGTAATGGTCCCATACAGTGAGAACAGACAGTAAAGGTCCCATACAATGAGAACAGATAGTAAAGGTCCCTTTCAGTGAAAACAGTTAGTAAAGGTCCCATACTGTGAGAGCAGACAGTAATGGTCATTTAAAAAAAAATCTAGGGATACCTTTTTAGATTCAAACAAACAAAGCTCTTGCATTTAGGCCACACCCACAATGACACACCGAGTCACTTATAAAGGGCAAATAAAAAACCCTTTGCAAACAAAAAACTCTCTCACACACCATGAACATACACACTCTTACACATACTGTACATTGACTCACACATACTATACATTAACACTCACACATACTGTATATATACACTCACACATACTGTACATTCACCCTCTCTCACACATACAGTGTACATAAACACTCTCCCACATACTGTACATACACCCTCTCTCACACATACTGTAGATTTATACTCACACATACTGTACATACACACTCTCAAACATACTGTACATTCACACACACATACTGTACATACACACTCTTTCACACATACTGTACATTCATTCACACATACTGTACATACACACTCACACATACTGTACATTCACCCTCACACATACTGTACATACACACACTGTCACACATAATGTACATTCACACTCACACATACTGTACATACACACTCATACTGTACATACTCTCACACATATATACTCTCTCACATAAAGTATTTTACCTTTTTTGCCCTTTATTAAGTAGCTCAAATTGTGTCACTCAATCCACTCGAGAGACTCAGAGAAGCAATCTGGCCTGGTGCCCATATTTCCCTGCTGCTCTGCTAGCTAACATCACTACTCGCTTCCTGTCACTGTTGGGTGGTAAGTGTGACAGTGACATGTGACAGGCAGCAAGTAGTGACTTCAGCCATTTGAACTGCAAAAGAATACGGGTGCAGCGTCGGATTAAAGGGCAAAAAAGGGAAAACACGAAGGCAGAACTATTTGAATAGGCATAAACACTTGCCTCAGGGGGAGGAGTTGGCTTAATTTTTTTTCTTTTTAATGGCCTGCCTGCTGCCTCTCTTAATGTGCCACAAGAGTGGCGGCCTGATTGGATCACGGTATTGCAGTAAGAAACTTATCATTCTGTGTACATATTTAATGTATTACCCTGTATGTAATGTATGAGTATGTAATTGTAATGTGCCACGGATGATGTTGGCACTATATAAATCCATAATAATAATAATAAAAATAAAAATATTTGTGGCATTTCTTACTATCTAAATTACCATAAATATATGCATACAAAATATAATACTCACTTATATTTGGTACATGACAAAATACATAAAGTTTTTATATGTACTTACACAGCTGTTGTAAGCTATTTTTACACAGCAGCTATTTTAATATGGATTAGTCAAAATGTCACTGCTAAAACCTCTGCATGCATTTTTATTATTATTATTGTGAATTTATATAGCGCCAACATCTTCCGTGTCGCTTTACAGTTGCATTAAAATAGATTAGAAAAACATACATGTTACATACAAGGGTTGTGCAAGTAATACAAAAGTGCAAAAAATTTAAGTGCTGGTCCAGAAGCATTCAGTGTGGTATGTTACAGCATTACTATGGTACAATAGGATGGAGGGCCCTGTCTGAGAGCTTACAGTCTAGTGGAGATGGGGATGAGACATAAGGTGAAGCAGATCAGTAGCTATAACTAAGTTGTTAGTGGAGTATAACTAGCAAGTCTGCGATGGGTCAGTAAGAGGGGTAAAAGTGTCCAAGCCCAGACTGTAACCTTGCCTGAAGAGATGAGTTTTGAGGTTGCAATTGAAGATATGAAGTGATCGCGAGTGACGTATAAAGCGAGGAAGAGAGTTCTAGAGCAGAGGGGCAGCACAAGAAAAGTCCTGTATACAGGCGTGGGCGGAGGTGATTAGAGCGGATGAGAGGAGAAGATCATTAGCAGAGTGGAGGTTACGGCCTTGGGTAGTATCTGTTTATCAGATCAGAGATGTATGGGGGGGCTGTATAAGAGAGAGCTTTGTAGGATAAGGTTAGCAGCTTAAATTGGATCCTTTGGGTTATGGGAAGCCAGTGGAGAGATTGACAGAAAGGGGCAGCGTGTGAGAAGCGGGAAGAGAGGTGAATGAGCCTGGCAGCAGAGTTAGGGATTGATTGAAAGGGTGCCAGTCGGTTGCTTGGTAGACCGCACAGGAGGGTGTTTTAGTAGTTCAGCCGACAGACGATAAGGACATGAACTAGAATTTTGGTAGCGTTCTGTGAAAGGAAGGGACAGATGCGTGAGATGTTTTTGAACTGTAACCGACAGGAGTTGGACAGGGTATTAATGTGGTGTTTAAAGGAAATTACTCCCAGGCATTGCACGTGAGATGTTGGGGAGATTGGCTTGTCATTGAGATGTGGATAGTAATGTTAGGTAGGGGGGTCGATCGAGATGGTGGGGAAATGACAAGTTCGGTCTTATCCATGTTGAGTTTGAGAGAAAGCGGGAGGATATAAAAGCAGAGATGGTATTTAGGCAGTCAGGGACCCGGGATGTCAGAGTAACGAGGTCAGGGGCAGAAATGTAAATTTGGGTATCATCAGCATACAGGTGGTATTGGAATCCAAAGGAACTAATGTGCTGGCCTAGCCAAAAGGTGTAAATGGAGAAGAGGGCCAAGTACTGAGCCTTGCGGTTCCCCCACAGTGAGGGGAAGAGAGGTGGAGTTGGAGCCAGAGTGGGAAACACTGAACGTCCTACCTGAGAGGTAGGAGGACAGCCAAGAGAGTGAAGAACCCTGGATACCCAGGGAGGAAGCAGTAAAGGGTGATCCCCTGTATCAAAGGCTGAAGACAGGTCAAGCAGAATAAGTAGGGAATAGTGGCCTTTAGATTTAGCATTAAGCAGATCGTTAGCAACTTTGGTGAGAGCTGTTTCCGTGGAGTGGTTGGGGCGGAAGCCAGACTGTAGATAATCAAAGAGGGAGTTGTCAGAAAAGTGATTAACCAGTTCAGCGTAGACGTGTCGTTCAAGCAGTTTAGATGCAAACAGGAGAAGAGAGACAGGCCGGTAACTGGATAGGGCAGATGGATCCAGAGAAGGTTTTTTGAGAATAGGGGATACAATAGTATGTTTGAATGAGGAGGGAAAAGTATCCGTGGATAGGTATAAGTTAAAAAGAGATGTTAGGGCTGGTGTAAAGGAATCAGAGAGATGGGGAATGAGAAAGGAGGGAATGGGGTCGAGGGGGCAAGGTGGTGAGACGGCCATGGAGAGAAGGCTTGAAAGTCTGTATTCGGTAATGTTGGAAAAGTTGTTTAGAACTAAAATGGAGGTGGTAGAAGGGAAGCCGGGTGGAAATGTAGATGGGACTGGAGGCTGTGGAGATGAGCCAGAGCATGCAGAAAGACCATTTCTTATATCAACAATTTTTTCTGTGAAATAACAGGCAATTTCAGCAGCAGATAAATAGGGTGTAGGAGGAGGAGGTGGCGGACAGAGCAGAGAGTTGAAAACTTTGAAAAGCTGTTTTGGATTGTTTGGAAATAAGGGAAGAGAAATAGGTTTGTTTGGCTGAAAACAAAACGTTCCTGATCCAAAGAAGAGCATTTTTGAAATGATGAAAGTCATGGGTCTTGTTGCTTTTTTTCGCCATTGTTGCTTAGCTACATGGGACTGTCTTTCATCTTTTTAATCTGATCTGTGAGCTAAGGTTGCGGTTAATGTGACTGAGGCGAGAGGTTGTTAAGGGGGCAACAGCGTCCAGGGAGGAGGAGACAGTGTTGTGGCAGCGAGTTCGGGGTCAAAGAAGGCCATATTGTTGAGCGGGTTAGGAGGAAGGGAGAGCGAAGCAGTCAAGGTTGCGCAAGTCTCTGCGTCTGTGTGTGTATGTAGAGTTGGGGTAGTGGCCGGGAGGAGGAAAATAAGGTTATAAATTTGAGGAGGTTGTGGTCGGATAGCGAAAGGGAGTTAGAAAAGTTAGATAAGAAACATAGCCGAGAGGAAGACTAGGGGCCTTATATTTATAAAGGTTTGTTAACTTTTCGCGCCCTTTATTCCTGCCATTTTCGCAAAAATTGCATTCTCCACGATTTATAAATGGGCGGGAAACGGCTGCGAAAAGTTAATAAATCGTTATCTTTTCGCGGCTATCTGAACAGTTACCGCTAAGCGTCGGTAACTGTTATGCACCGCTAATCTCAGCCGTATTACTTCACCACCTTGAAGATGGCGAAAACAGTAGAGATTACCCCCTGGATCGCCGCTGGCGGGTAGGGGGAAGGGCCCGCTGGGAGGGGTGGAGGCACCCTCCAGCGGGGGCCCTGAGAAGGGCCTTTTGGGGCTTAAGGGGTCCCGCAACTTGAGCCGGGACCCCCCTCCCTGGCCCTATCAGGGCCTTTGTGGCTCTAACAAGAGCCCTTTGGGGCTTAGGGGTCCCACAGCTCGATCCAGGACCACCTTCTCCAGCCCTATCAGGGCCCTTGTGGCACTTACAAGTGCCCTTGCAGCCCTAAGAAGGGCCTTTGGGGCTTAAGGGGTCCCGCAGCTCGAACAAGGGACCCACCTACCCGGCCCTTGTAAGGGCCCTTGCGGACTAAGAAGTGCCTTTGGCGGGGTCCGCGAGCCGAACCGGGACCCCCCAGTGAGCGTCTCTTAAAAGAGCCCTTGGGCGGGTCTTCTTCTTCCAGCCCGGTGAACCAGCTCCCACTGAGGCCGACGACCCATGAGAGGTACCCCAGCGGCACCGGCGACCTCAACGAGGTCTTTCTTCAGCTATCTACTGCGATGGCATCTGAGATCCGGTCGGATGCACCTCTTTAATTAGTTTGCAGAAAACCTTAATCCGTTTCGATTGGTCAATTTTTTAATGCTTGGTTTACATGCTTTACATAACCAATCAGATTTTCCGAAATCTGATTGGTTAATGTAAAGCATGTAAACCAAGCATTAAAAAATTGACCAATCAGAAACGGATTAGGGTTTTCTGCAAACCTATATAAAAAGGTGCACGCCGCTGCGGACTTCAGATGCCATCGCAGTAGATGGCTGAAGAAAGAAGATGGAGAGGGTGCCTCCACCCCTCCCAGCGGGCCCTTCCCTTCCTCTCTCCGCTAGCGGCGGGGCAGGGGATTTGGAGGGGCTGCTGGGGAGGAGGTGCACGGCTGGTGGTCGCATCCACTTGCTGCGGCCCCTTCCCAGCAGCCCCTCCTAGCCTCCAGTTCCATATGTTCGCTGCGAGTGGGGATGGGGGTTAGGAGGTGCTGCCGGGATGCACCGGCGGCGGGAGGTCGCTGCCACCGCGGGGGTCGAGGGCAGGGTGGGCGTATGCCCCGCCCCTTTAGCGGAGGCGCCGGGAAGGGATTTTAAGTCCCTTCCCGGTGAAATTGTACTTAGCGCATTGCCGCCTGACATCGCGGCCGCAATACATATCGCGGTGATGGCGCCCCCCGTTCTAAATACGGCGATAGTGCTATTTTCGTGGCCGCGAAGTGCGGCGGTAATTTTTGGGTGCTATTTTCGGCCCTTTAGAAATATGCTCCTTGGTCAAGTGTGTGTCCATTACGGGGAGTCTCTGTGGACGACCACCGAGAGAGGTTAAAAGACGAGGTGAGCGAGATAAGTTTGTAGGTAGCAGAGTTGTTAATGTCAATGGGGATGTTGAAATCCCCGAGAATTAAAGTGGGGATGTCCGTGGAAAGGAAGTGAGATAACCGTGCAGAGAAATGGTTGCAAAAAATTTGTGGTTGGGCCAGGAGGCCGATAGATAACGGCAATCTGCAGATGCGTGGGAGAATAAATACGGACAGAGTGAGACTCGAGGAAAAATGGGACAGGGCAGGTAAAGGAGTAATAGGTTGAAACTGCAGCGCTCAGACAGAGGAATGCTGACTCCACCACCATGCTGGATTCCAGGCAATGGAGTGTGACTAAAAGGATTATATGGGAATTATCAGGGAGATTCAATATAAGTTCTTATCGTTTAAAATGGTGGTAATTTTGCCCCAACCAATCAGAAATTATGTAACATTTGAAAGCTAACAACTGATTGGTTGGGGCAAAATTAGCACCATTTTAAACGATAAGAACGTTTATTGAATAACCCCATTTATGTATTACACCCAATTTTGTGCTGTTTGTTAAACATGTGACATTCTTAGCCAATCAAAAAACCTGCATGAGATGTACTGTATGTATGAGACACAAACTGCTGCTGAACTCACAAACCCCTCCCCTCTGCCTAGGCAAAAGGAAGACTTCCTGCAGGGGGGAAAGAGTCCAGCAGCTGTTTGCTAGACAGAAACTCGTGTCTATGTATGATAGAGAACAGAAAGGAAAAACTATTTCTCTGAGAATGCTGGAAGTAAGAGTTTTTTAAAATCCTTTACACTATTGGTAATTTAATAGGGTGAAGCTACCCTTTGTTTTAATAAAAAAGCCCCCACACTCTGTGAGGGTGCTTTTCCCTCCTCACCTCACCTTAAAGGGCAAGTAAAGCCTCAGAACAACATTGAATCAGGAGGCAGAGCACCAGGATATAAAAGTAGTAATCTGCTGGGAAATTTATCTTTCTAACATGGTGTTTTATTTTCCAGCATTCCAGTATGTGGTCACTGATCATTGTGTTTTTTGCACATGTCTAAACCTTAACTACTGCAGGAACTTTTTACAGCAGGTCATACTTACTAATCAATCATGTTACATTAGGCAGAGAAGCATGTGACCGAAGGAGGTGTGGTCAGACAGTGTACTTACACATGGTTATCATGCTATTTACTGGAGTAATAATTTACAATATACTTGTGTTTTTTCAGATTATGGAGTATGAACATTTTAGTTTAATTCTCCTTTAATATAGATGTTAAGTTTAAAGGACAACTAAAGTAAATAAACAACTTGGGCTTCAAAGTACATGTTGCCTTGCATATAATGCACCTACTCAGAGTGACATCAGCCTAATGACAGTGAAGATATGTGGTTTTAAAGTTGTCTCATGCAGGCTGCTATCTTGGCTCATTCCCTGTACCCACTGGGTTTTGTACATGCCCAATAGCCATGCCTTAGGGACAGAGGATAAATAGCAAATTCATCTCTATTTTGCACTTCCTCATCTTAACTCATTACAACTGTACCTACATTTGATTAGAAATAATAATGCACCTTTTATGTGCACTAAAATTTTGCAAATGGATTGTAAAAGAGCAAACTTGCTCAATCCTGTTTAAACTCAATATTTATAAAATATATGCTTGTTTTTTTTTTTCTACTAGGAAAGCTGAACAAAACATTCCTTTCTGGGAAACTATAAGGTTAGTCCCAGGTTAATAGATACCCTCTCAACAATTACCTTTAAAATTTACTGAAATGTCCAAGCCTTTTAATTTGTTTATTTCCTCCGTTAAAGGGTATTCGAACATTTAAAGTAAAGACTTTAGCAGACCCTGCACAGCATTTCGTTTTTAGGGGATATGATTGAGTATGTTAAAGGATAAATGATGTCAAATTAATATCACATGTGCTGCAACATATTCAATATGTGCAGAAACATACCCTCAACAAAGGTACATTTATAGAAACAACATGGTGTGGAGCCGGTTTTTGGGGGGGGGGGTAGGGGGGGAGTATAGCTCTGTGCAATTATTTTCTCACCTTATTAAAGGAAATGTTGGAGGGTATTCAGAAATCAGGTTCTTTGTGTGACTCTTTTGTAATTAGTTTACTATTTGCCTCATAATTTAATATCCTCTATTGCAATTTGGTCAGATGACCGATTTACTTTTTTAAAGGGCATGTCCAACCCCCTAAACTAACTTTTGGGGGGTAAGGTAGGTAACCCCTACCCACCCCCAACCGCCACAATATTTCTTTTAAAAAGTCCCCAGATTTCTACTTACACAGCCTTCTCTCCCCCGGCGTTCTGATCTGGCCTCCTACTTGAAAGCGGGGGCCGGACCTCAGCCGCGTCTGTGATTGACTGAGAGGCAGCTGAAATGCTACGGAAAAGAAGGCTCTGTAAGTACGGATTGAGGGATTTTATTTAAAGGGGAAGTTCAGTGCAAATACATATGCTTTTCAGAAAAAAGAGCAGTATTTTTTCATCCCAATGACCTTAATCTGCCAATTCAGCATTTTGTCTGTGTATAAATAAATGCAACCGAAATACTGACATCCTGTTTGCAGGACCCCTAGTAGAGACTGTTATGGTCTTGCCCTTGACCCAGCGCCTGTGGATTGATTTAGTTGAGATCTGATCATGATTGACCCATCCAACAGCCAATCAGTAGAAATAACTGTTAAGGAACATTCCAAGGACATAGTGCATCCTGGGAGGAAGAAGGACCATTAGAACCTGAAATGTCAGCTCACTAATGTCAACAGGAGTGAGTCGCAAAGGGTATAAAACCAACTGATTGAATACAGTTCAATAGAAGAATCTCACAAGAATCAAGCATAAAATGGGAGAGAATATGTAGAATAACCAAGAAGGCATTACACAAACTAACAAATATCAAATATTGATTATTTCCACTGAACTGTTCCTTTAAAGAAATATTGTGGCGGTTGAGGGCAGGCAGGTGTTACTTACCTTACCTCCAAAGGATTTCACCCTAGGTGCAACGATGGCTGAGGATGGATCCGGATGGTGGGAGGGGGGGAGACTGCGCATTCTCCAGACCTTGATGAGGACGTTTTGAAACGGCATAGCTGGTGAACTATAAGAAGCAGAGATGTAAGGTAAGGTTTATTTTAAACAACAATGTGGGGTCAGTAGTAGGTGAAATTATAGTTTTGGGGGTGGACATGCCCTTTAATAAATATTTAGGGCAGGAATTATGTCCACACAACACTTTTATTATTGTCCTGGTTGAAGGTTGAACTTCACCTCCCAGCATCCCTTACTGGACAGTCACTTACATTTTACCAAAATCTAATCTTTCAGGGCAGCAATAAATATGTTATGAGAACACTATTAGGTGCTGAGAGCTGATATTGCTCTCCATTGCCTCCTCTAGGCAATGCACTGAGCCAATATCAGCTTTCAGTGCATAGTGAATGGGGTTTTTCCATTCTGAAACTTTAACACCAGCTGGTGTTGAAGTTTCTGTCTTAAAGAGCCATTATCGTCTCGGTACAAAGCTTGCGGTGGTTGTGCGACCACCATAAGTCATGTCTTAAAGTCACGTTAACCCTTGGTACATGGGTTAAAGTGACTTTAAGAAGGAAAAAGCTGATAATAGCTCTCTATACATGGCCCTGTGTGTCTGGTAAGAAATGCTGGAAAGTGTAGTACGACCATTAACTAGGGCAATTTTAACCATGCATTGTTGTGACATTCAATGCTGCCCTGAATGATGTAGTTTATATCCAGTACTGAACTGGCAGAAATTTTTAAGCTGATTGCGTGTTTCTTAACTGCATATGTGCGATCAGCTGTTTAAACATAGCTGATCACAGTGGGAAGGGTGAGTGTCAGGGGTTTGGTCTCCAATCTTGCGGGCGGCCCCTGCTTTTCCACGGCTGCTTTGTTTGATAATGGATGATGGGAAGTGTAGTCCAACCACCAACCCTGTAACCTTGTGGCCAGTGCCGTGGCTCCACCCACTCTCAGATGCATAAGCCCTGTCCACTCGTGGGTACACAAGCCCCACCCACTCGTGGATGCACAAGCCCCGCCCACTTGCGGGTGCACATAGTGGGAAAGAAGGGCTGTAGATTCCCTTACCTACTCTGTCAGGACTTCACACAGCAGAGAGGAGGAGGGACTTCCTGTCTCCCTCACACACTAAGGGAGTCTGAGGCTGTGCTCGCTGGTGGCACTGTGCAGGAGAAGCCTTAGGAATGTCACGTGTCAGCCTCCCACCCATTAACTTTCTGGCCAGTCATTTCTTTATATCTTGGGCTGTGGAGCACGTAGAGAGGTGGTTGGTGGCTCGTTTTAAAGGTAGGAAACTTCATTTAAACTCAACTTGTTTGGAGACCACAGTTCCCCTTTAAAAACACAGGAGTCGATCAACTCAAAAGTGTTATAAACTGAGGAGTTGGATTAGAAGGATTTTTAGATTAACTCCACAGCCCTGCTCAAAACACTTACTTTTGTTAAAGTCCTTTTATCTTACCTGAATGATACGTTTTCCAACCATTTCAAAAATGAATCCCAAGAAAGTGAAGACTCAATAGTCTCCAGGGTGTTTCCATTTACTGGCTGAATCAACAACATAAAATTGTTTTCGCTAAGTGGAATTCTTAATATTAACTGATTTAGGATGCTGTCATTCTTATATAGGAACTTTCCAGATACCATTAACATAGGAACAGCAATTTTTCTGTTTTTCTCCATCCAAAAATCTTGAAGTTCTGGTATTAAATATGAATTCCTCACTTTACCTATAAAAGATGAATCACTGTTTTAAATGATTTAATCGGTTTAAGAGAAATTGCAAAATTAGAACCATGGTCTAAAACATATTTTACTGACTTAGCCCATAAACTGCTGATTTAAAAGATTACCTCTGTAAACAGTGCCTAACCAAGAACATGCTTGTGTGAAGTCAGCATAGCTCAGCACTACAAATGGTACTCTCTCCAAGGAGAGATCAAGGAACAGTCCAATTGGCTATTTTACATCTCCTTGTTCTAGGGTGAAGAAAATTTTAATATGCTAAGAATAGTTACCCTCCTAATGACACTGAGATTATGGAGAGTTCTGAACCTTCACACAGTTTATTTCAGTGGTAACAGTCACAATAAACTTGCACATGTACACAACCTATTTATCTCTAACTGCTTTACTTTTCTTGGTCTTACCGAAACATGGCTGTCACCCTCTGACTCACCCGCCGTGCTCTCGTATGGTGGCCTTCACTTCAGCCACACCACTAGGCCCGACAATAAATGTGGTGGGGGATGTGGTATTCTCTCTGAACGCTGTACTTTCAAACCCACCATGCCCTTACCAGTCCTCTCCTGTCTATCTTTTGAGTTCCACTCAGTCCATGTTTACTCTCCCACGCCCCTGCAGATTGCGGCTATTTATCGACCACCCGGCCCGACCACCACTTTCTTTGACAACTTCTCTGCTTGGTTGTCCCACTTTCTATCCACTGACATCCCCTTCCGAGCCATCGTCCTCCACATCTTCACCTAAAATGACAAATCTGTTGGGATCGACCAGCTGGGAAGAAGCGTCCCTATCCTTCCGTCCCCTACTTCCCCTGGTGACCCTTACAAATCTATCTTCCTTCTCCACCTTATCTGCCCCATGTCCACCCTCCAGTTTACTGGCCCCTGCCAGTACCTGCATTTCCCCCTACAGTGAGAACCAACAGTAAAGTCCCATAGAATGAGAACAGACAGTAAGGTTCCCATAGAAGAAAACAGACAGCAATGTCCCATACAGTGAGAAGAGACAGTAAAGGTCTCATACAGTGAGAGCAGAAAGAAAATCCCACACAGTGAGAACAGACAGTAACGGTCCCATACACGCGAAAGCAGACAGTAAAGGTCACATACAATGAAGCAGACAGTAAAGGTCCATACAATAAGAACAGACAGTAAAGTTCCCATACAGTGAGAACAAAGTAAAGGTACCATACAGCAAGAACAAACAGTAAAGGTCCCTCAGTGAGAACAGACAGTAAAGGTCCCATACAGCGATAACGATTAAAGGTCCATACAGTGAGAAACAGATGGTAAAGGTCCCATACAGTGAGAACTGAGGGTAAAGTTCCCCATACAGTGAGAAACAGATAGTAATATCCCATACAGTGAGAAGAGATTTAAAGGTTCCATACAGTGAGAAAGACGGTAAAGTTCCACACAGTGAGAACTGACATAAAAGACCCTAACAGTAAGAACAAACGTAAAGAACAAACGTAAAGGTCCAAACAGTGAGAACAGACGGATACGGTCTCATACAGTGAGACAGACAGTAAGATTCTCACACAGTAGAAACAGACGATAAAGTCTCTACACAGTGTGAACTAACAGTAAAGGTCCCTTGAATAGACAGTAAAGGTCCATACAGGGAGAATGACAGTGAAAGGTCCCATACAGTGAGAAAAGACAGTGAATGTTCCATTCAGTGAGACAGACATTAAAGGTTCCCACACAGTAGGAACAGATGGTAAAGGTTTCACACATTTAGAACAGACACAGTGAGAACAAACAGTAAAGGTTTCATACAGTGAAAAAAGACGGTAGGTTCCATACAGTTGGAAACAGATAGTAAAGTCCCATACAGTAATTACAGATAGTAAAGGTCCACTACAGTGAGAATAGACATTAAAGTCCAGTGAGAACAGATAGTATAGGTCCCAGTGAGAACCGACAGTAAATGTCCATACAATGAGAACAGACAGCAAATGTCCAATCAGTGAGAAGAGACAGAAAGGTCTCATACAGTGAGAGCAGAAAGTAAATATCCCACACAGTGGAACGACAGTAACGGTCCCATACAGCAAAAGCAGACAGTAAAGGTCCATAAATGAAAGCAGACAGTAAAGGTTCCAACAATAGAACAGACAGTAAAGTCCAATACAGTAGAACAAGTAAAGGTACCATACAGCAAGAACAAACAGTAAAGGTCCCATACAGTGAGAACAGATGGTAAAGGTCCATACAATGAGAACAGATGGTAAAGGTCCCATACAGTGAGAACAGACAGTAAAGGTCCCATACGCGAGAACAGAGTAAAGGTCCCATACAGTGAGAACAGAGTAAAGGTCCCATACAGAAAGAACAGTAAAGGTCCACATATGTGAGAACAGATGGTGAAGGTCCCATACAGTGAGAACAGATGGTAAGGTCCCATACGTGAGAACTGAGGGTAAAGTTCCATACAGTGAGAACAGATAGTAAATATCCCAACAGGAGAAGAGACGTTAAAGGTTCCATACAGTGAGAACAGACGGTAAGGTTCCACACAGTGAGAAATGAAAAAAGACCCACACAGTAAGAACAAACAGTAAAGAACAAACATAAAGGTCCAATACAGTGAGAACAGACGGTAACGGTCTCAACAGTGAGAACAGACAGTAAAGTTCTCACACAGTGGAACAGACGATAAAGTCTCTACACAGTATGAAACTAACAGTAAGGTCCCTTACAGTTAGAACAGACAGTAAAGGTCCCATACAGTGAGAACAAAACAGTGAAGGTTCCATTCAGTGAGAGCAGACATTAAAGGTCCCACACAGTAGGAACAGATGGTAAGGTTTCACACATTAGAACAGATGCAAAAAGGTTTCACACATTGAGAACGAAACAGTGAGAACACTTTCTTCTCCTGCAGTCTCATCCTTATTTATCTCCTCTCTCCCGTATTTTCTATTGATCCTCTATCATTCACATTCTCTCTCTCTCTCCTGCATTTCTATTCTCTATTACTACACTTCTTTCTCCTGCAGTTTCTATCCTCTCTCATGCGTTCTCTCTACTGCAGTCTCTATCCTCTATTTTCACCTTTTCTTTCTTTCTCTCCTGCGTTTTCTATCATCTATACTTTCACAGATGGTGAAGGTCCCATACAGTGAGAACAGATGGTAAAGGTCCCCATACAGGGAGAACTGAGGGGTAAAGTTCCCATACAGTGAGAACAGATAGTAAATATCCCATCAGTGGAAGAGACGGTAAAAGGTCCCATAACATAATCTAGTCGCATTCATAGGTCCTATACAGTAAGAACAGAAAGTAAAGGTCCCATACAGTGAGAGCAGACAGTAAGGTCCTACACTGTATAGATTTATATCTTCTCTCATGCGTTCTCTATAGCGTTCTCATCCTCTATTTCTCACCTTTTTCTCTCTTTCTCTTCCTGCAGTTTTCTATCATTATATATTCACGCCCCTCTCTTATGCAGTCTCTAATACTATCTGTCACACTTCATTCTCTGCAGTTCTACTTTAACTTCTTCTGCAGTCCTATCACTCTCAACACACACACACTCTCTCTCCCCTGCAATCTTTATCTTCTATCTCTCACACTTTCTCTCTTCCTGCAGTCTAGGGTTTTTGCCAATTTGAGCTAAAATTTGATTGCCGACTATATGATTTGCTAAAAATGAGGTGGGCGTGGCTTGGTGTGGGCATGGCTTGTGGGTGGGAGCCATTTTACCTTTTGAACTTGGCATCATTTATTTGTACAGTTCTTTAAATAGACATTTATCCACACCAAAATTCCAGAAGAATAAAGAATTTTCCTCAAGAGCCTGCCACCACGTCAAGGTAGACTTTTACAGGGACCTAACAAACTATCTAAAGCTATATAACAGTGTGAAATGCCTTTTAACAATATCTAACACACTAAGGCTCGTACACATGCATGAGGTGCGCAACGCCACGACCCCCGAACCGACGAATCCTCGACAAATGGCCCATTTCAGCCGAGAATCATCCGTATGTATGTGTTCAGTCAGGGGTCGTTCTTAGATCCATGGCAAATGGACGAATGACCCCCGACGCACATCGTATGTGTGTATAAACCTGTAAAGAAATATGAAAAATAACATTTGCAGCAAAGTATATTTTTGGTTGATCAATGAGTGAGAACAGGCAGTAAGGGTCCCATACAGTGAAAACAGACAGTAAAGGTCCCTAATGTGAGAGCAGAGAGTAAAGGTTCCATACAGTAAGAACAGACAGTAAAGCCCATACAGTGAAACAGACAGTAAAGGGCCATCAGTGAAAAAATACAGTAAACGTCTCATACAGTGAAAACAGACAGTTAGGGTCCCATATAGTGAGAACAGTTTTAATGTTCCCATACAGTGAAATCATACAGGAAGTTCCCATAGAGTGAGAACAGACAATTAAGGTCCCATACAGTAAGAACAGATGGTAAAGGTCCCATATAGTGATATGGTCTTTTATGTCTGTTGTCAATGGTGGGACCTTACTGTGAGAGCAGACATTAATGGTCCCATACAGTAAGAACAAACAGTTGGGTCCCATATAGTGAGAACAGTTTTTAATGTTCCCATACAGTGAAAAAAAAACGGTAAATGTCCCATACAGTGAGAACAGACAGTTAGGGTCCCATATAGTGAGAACAGTTTTAATGTTCCCATACAGTGAAATCATACAGGAAAGTTCCCATACAGTGAGAAACAGACAATTAAGGTCCCATACAGTAAGAACAGATGGTAAAGGTCCGTACAGTGAGAACAGACGGTAATGGTCTCGTACAGTGAGAACAGACAGTTATGGCCACGTACAGTGAGAAAGACAGAAAGCTCCCACACATTGACAACAGACGGTAAAGGTCCCATTCAGTGAGATCAGACAGTAAAGGTCCATACAGTGAACAGATGGTTATGATCCATACAGTGAGAACAGACAGTAAAGGTCCCATACAGTGAGAACAGATGGTAAAGGTCCCATACGTGAGAGCAGACAGGAAAGATCCTACAGTGAGAACAGCAGTAAAGGTCAAACACTTTGAGAACAGCCGGTAAACAGTCCATACAGTGAGAGCAGACAGTAAAGGTCCCATACAGCGAGAACAGTGATAAAGGTCCCCTACAGTGAGAACAGACAGTGAAGGTCTTATACAGTGAGAACAGACAGTTAAGGTCCTATACAGTAAGAACAGACAGTAAAGGTCCTATACGTAAGAAGAGACAGTAAAGGTCCAGTCCCATACAGTGAGAACAGACGGTAAAGGTCCCATACAGTAGGAAGAGACGGTAAAGCTTCAACAGTGAGGACAGATGTAAAGGCCCTACACAGTGAAAACGACAGTAAAGGTTTCAGAAAGGTTGTAAAGGTCCCATACAGTGAGAACAGATGGTAAAGTTCCATACAGAGATCACAGATAAGTAAAAGTATAATAGTGAACAGAGATAGTAAAGTTCCATACAGTGAGAATATACAGCAAAGGTCCAAGTGAGAACAAATAGTATAGGTGCCACATACAGTGAGAAACAGCAGTAAAGGTACCACACAGTGAGAACAGACAGTAAAGGTCCCATACAGTGAGAGCAGACAGTAAAGTCCCATACCGTGAAAACAGACAGTAAAAGGCAATACCGTGAATAGACAGTTAAGGTTCCATACAATGAAAACAGATGGTGAAGGTCCCACACGTGTGAACAGATGGTGAAGGTCCCATACAGTAAGAACAGACAGTTAAGGCCCCAAACAGTGAGAACAACAGTAAAGGGCTCACACATGAGAACAGACAGTTAAGGTCCCATGACAGTAAGAGCTGACAGAGATGGTCCCATACACGTGAGAACAGACAGTAAAGGTCCCATACAATGAGAACAGATAGTAAAGGTCCCTTTCAGGTGAAAACAGTTAGTAAAGGTCCCATACTGTGAGAGCAGACAGTAATGGTCATTTAAAAAAAAATCTAGGGATACCTTTTTAGATTCAAACAAACAAAGCTCTTGCATTTAGGCCACACCCACATGGAACACCGAGTCACTTAAAGGGCAAATAAAAAAACCTTTGCAAACAAAAACTCTCTCACACACCAGAAAATACACACTCTTACACATACTGTACATTGACTCACACATACTATACATTAACACTCACACAAACTGTATATATACACTCACACATACTGTACATCACCCTCTCACACATACAGTGTATAAAAACTCTCCCACATATGTACATAACCCTCTCTCACACATACTGTAGATTTATACTCACACATACTGTACATACACACTCTCAAACATACTGTACATTCACACACCACATACTGTATACACACTCTTTCACACATACTGTACATTCATTCACACATACTGTACATACAACACTCACACATACTGTACATTCACCCTCACACATACTGTACATACACACACTGTCACACATATGTCATCACACTCACACATACGTACATAGACACTATACTGTAAACTCAACACATATATACTCTCTCACATAAAGTATTTTACCTTTTTGCCCTTTATTAAGTAGCTCAAATTGTGTCACTCAATCCACTCGAGAGACTCAGAGAAGCAATCTGGCCTGGTGCCCATATTTCCCTGCTGCTCTGCTAGCTAACATCACTACTCGCTTCTGTCACTGTTGGTGGTAGTGTGACAGTGGACATGTGACAGGCAGCAAGTAGTGACTTCAGCCATTTAACTGCACAAAAGAATACGGGTTGCAGCGTCGGATTAAAGGGCAAAAAAGGGAAAACACGAAGGCAGAACTATTTGAATAGGCAATAAACACTTGCCTCAGGGGGAGGAGTTGGCTTAATTTTTTTTCTTTTAATGGCCTGCCTGCTGCTCTCTTTAATGTGCCACAAGAGTGGGGCCTGATTGGATCACGGTATTGCAGTAAGAAACTTATCATTCTGTGTACATATTTATAGTTACCCTGATGTAATGTATGAGTATGTAATTGTAATGTGCCACGGATGATGTTGGCACTATATAAATCCATAATAATAATAATAAAAATAAAAATATTTGTGGCTTTTTACTATCTAAATTACCATAAATATATGCATACAAAATATATACTCACTATATTTGGTACATGACAAAATACATAAAGTTTTTATATGTACTACACAGCTGTTGAAGCTATTTTTACAACAGCGCTATTTTAATATGGATTAGTCAAAATGTCACTGCTTAAAACCTCTGCATGCATTTTTATTATTATTATTGTGAATTATATAGCGCCAACATCTTCCGTGTCGCTTACAGTTGCATAAAATAGATTAGAAAAAACATACTGTTACATACAAGGGTTGTGCAAGTATACAAAAGTGCAAAAAATTAAGTGCTGGTCCAGAAGCATTCAGTGTGGTATGTTACAGATTACTATGGTACAATAGGATGGAGGGCCCGTCTGAGAGCTTACAGTCTAGTGGAGATGGGGATGAGACATAAGGTGAAGCAGATCAGTAGCTATAACTAAGTTGTAGGGGAGTATAACTAGCAAGTCTGCGATGGGTCAGTAAGAGGGGTAAAAGTGTCCAAGCCCAGACTGTAACCTGCCTGAAGAGATGAGTTTTGAGGTGAGCAATTGAGAGATATGAATGATCGCGAGTGACGTATAAAGCGAGGAAGAGAGTTCTAGAGCAGAGGGGCAGCACAAGAAAAGTCCCTGTATACAGGCGTGGGCGGAGGTGATTAGAGCGGATGAGAGGAGAAGATCATTAGCAGAGTGGAGGTACGGCCTTGGGTAGATCTGTTTATCAGATCAGAGTGTATGGGGGGCTGTATAAGAGAGAGCTTTGTAGGATAAGGTTAGCAGCTTAAATTGGATCCTTTGGTTATGGGAGCCAGTGGAGAGATTGACAGAAAGGGGCAGCGCTTGTGAGAACGCGGAAGAGAGGTGAATGAGCCTGGCACGCAGAGTTAGGGATTGATTGAAAGGGTGCCAGTCGGTTGCTTGGTAGACCGCACAGGAGGGTGTTTTAGTAGTTCAGCCGACAGACGATAAGGACATGAACTAGAATTTTGGGTAGCGTGTGAAAGGAAGGACAGATGCGTGAGATGTTTTTGAACGTAACCGACAGGAGTTGACAGGGTATTAATGTGGTGTTTAAAGGAAATTACTCCAGGCATTGCACGTGAGATGTTGGGGAGATTGGCTTGTCATTGAGATGTGGATAGTAATGTTAGTAGGGGTGGTCGAGAGATGGTGGGGAAATGACAAGTTCGGTCTTATCATGTTGAGTTGAGAGGAAAGCGGAGGATATAAAAGCAGAGATGGTATTTAGGCAGTCAGGGACCGGGATGTCAGAGTAACGAGGTCAGGGGCAGAATGTAAATTTGGGTATCATCAGCATACAGGGGGTATTGGAATCCAAAGGAACTAATGTGCTGGCCTAGCCAAAAGGTGTAAATGGAGGAGAGGGCCAAGTACTGAGCCTTGCGGTTCCCCCAAGTGAGGGGAAGAGAGGTGGAGTTGGAGCCAGAGTGGGAAACACTGAACGTCCTACCTGAGAGGTAGGAGGACAGCCAAGAGAGTGAAGAACCCTGGATACCCAGGGAGGAAGCAGTAAGGGTGATCCCCGTATCAAAGGCTGAGGACAGGTCAGCAGAATAAGTAGGGAATAGGGCCTTTAGATTTAGCATTAAGCAGATCGTTAGCAACTTTGGTGAGAGCTGTTTCCGTGGAGTGGTTGGGGCGGAAGCCAGACTGTAGATATCAAAGAGGGAGTTGTCAGAAAAAGTGATTAACCAGTTCAGCGTAGACGTGGTCAAGCAGTTTAGATGCAAACAGGAGAAGAGAGACAGGCCGTAATGGATAGGGCAGAGGGATCCAGAGAAGGTTTTTGAGAATAGGGGATACAATAGTATGTTGAATGAGGAGGGAAAAAGTATCCGTGGATAGGTATAAGTAAAAAGAGATGTAGGGCTGGTGTAAAGGAATCAGAGAGATGGGGAATGAGAAAGGAGGGAATGGGGTCGAGGGGGCAAGGTGGTGAGAGGCCATGGAGAGAAGGCTTGAAAGTCGTATTCGGTAATGTTGGAAAAGTTGTTAGAACTAAAATGGAGGTGGGTAGAAGGGAAGCGGGGTGGAATGTAGATGGGACTGGAGGTGTGGAGATGAGCCAGAGCATGCAGAAAGACCATTCTTATATCAACAATTTTTTCTGAAATAACAGGCCAATTTCAGCAGCAGATAAATAGGGGTAGGAGGAGGAGGTGGCGGACAGAGCAGAGATTGAAAACTTTAAAAGTGTGTTTGGATTGTTTGGAAATAAGGGAGAGAAATAGGTTTGTTTGGCTGAAAACAAAACGTTCCTGATCCAAAGAAGAGCATTTTTGAAATGATGAAAGTCATGGGTCTTGTTGCTTTTTCGCCATTGTTGCCTAGTACATGGGACTCTTTTCATCTTTTTAATCTGATCTGTGAGCTAAGGTGTGCGGGTTAATGTGACTGAGGCGAGAGGTTGTTAAGGGGGCAACAGCGTCCAGGGAGGAGGAGACAGTGTTGTGGCAGCGAGTTCGGGGTCAAAGAAGGCCATATTGTTGAGCGTTAGGAAGAGGAAGGGAGAGCGAAGCAGTCAAGGTTGCGCAAGTCTCTGCGTCTGTGTGTGTATGTAGGGTTGGGGTAGTGGCCGGGATGGATAAATAAGGTTAAATTTGAGGAGGTTGTGGTCGGATAGCGGAAAGGGAGTTAGAAAAGTTAGATAAGAAACATAGCCGAGAGAAGACTAGGGGGCATATTTATAAAGGTTTGTTAACTTTTGCGCCCTTTATTCTGCCATTTTCGCAAAAATTGCATTCCCACGATTTATAAATGGGCGGGAACGGCTGCGAAAAGTTTAAATCGTTATCTTTCGCGGCTATCTGAACAGGTACCGCTAAGCGTCGGCATGTTAGCAACGCTAATCTAGCCGTATTACTTCACCACCTTGAAGATGGCGAAAACAGTAGAGATCACCCTGGATCGCCGCTGGCGGGTAGGGGGAAGGGCCCGCGGGGGGGGTGGAGGCACCTCCAGCGGGGCCCTGAGAAGGCCTTTTGGGGCTTAAGGGGTCCCGCAACTTGAGCGGGACCCCCCTCCGGCCCTATCAGGGCCTTTGTGGCTCTAACAAGAGCCCTTTGGGGTTAGGGGTCCCACAGCTCGATCCAGGACCACCTTCTCCGCCCTACAGGGCCCTTGTGCACTTACAAGTGCCCTTGCAGCCCTAAGAAGGGCTTTGGGCTTAAGGTCCGCAGCTCGAACAGGGACCCACCTACCCGGCCCTTGTAAGGGCCCTGCGGCACTAAGAAGTGCCTTTGGCGGGGGTCCCGCAGCCGAACCGGGACCCACAGTGTAGCGTCTTTAAAAGAGCCCTTGGGCGGCGTCTTCTTTTTCCAGCCCCGGTGACACCAGACTCCACTGAGGCGACGACCCATGAGAGGTACCCCAGCGGCACCGCGACCTCAACGAGGTTTTCTCAGAGCTATACTGCGATGGCATCTGAGATCCGCGTGGAGTGCACTCTTATATAGTGGTTGCAGAAAACTTAATCCGTTTCTGATTGGTCAATTTTTTAATGCTGGTTTACATGCTTTACATTAACCAATCGATTTCGGAAAATTGAGGGGTTAATGTAAAGCATGTAAACCAAGCATTAAAAAATTGACAATCAGAAACGGATTAGGGTTTTCTGCCAAACCTATATAAAAAGGTGCACGCCGCTGCGGACTTCAGATGCCATCGCAGTAGATGGCTGAAGAAGAAAGAAGATGGAGGGGTGCCTCCACCCCTCCCAGCGGGCCCTTCCCTTCCTTCTCGCTAGCGGCGGGGCAGGGGATTTGGAGGGGCTGCTGGGGAGGAGGTGCACGGCTGGTGGTGCATCCACTTGCTGCGGCCCCTTCCCAGCAGCCCCTCCTAGCCTCCAGTTCCATATGTTCGCTGCAGGTGGGGATGGGGGTTAGGAGGTGCTGCCGGGATGCACGGCGGCGGGAGGTCGCTGCCACCGCGGGTGGTCGAGGGCAGGGTGGGCGTATGCCCCGCCCTTTAGCGGAGCGCCGGGAAGGGATTTTAAGTCCCTTCCGGTGTGAAATTGTACTTGAGATGCGAAGGTCCCATACAGTGAGAACAGATGGTAAAGGTCCCATACAGTGAGAACTGAGGGTAAAGTTCCCATACAGTGAGAACAGATAGTAAATATCCCATACAGTGAGAAGAGACGTTAAAGGTTCCATACAGTGAGAACAGACGGTAAAGGTTCCACACAGTGAGAACTGACATAAAAGACCCTACACAGTAAGAACAAACAGTAAAGAACAAACGTAAAGGTCCAATACAGTGAGAACAGACGGTAACGGTCTCATACAGTGAGAACAGACAGTAAAGATTCTCACACAGTGAGAACAGACGATAAAGTCTCTACACAGTGTGAACTAACAGTAAAGGTCCCTTAGAATAGACAGTAAAGGTCCCATACAGTGAGAATAGACAGTGAAGGTCCCATACAGTGAGAACAGACAGTGAATGTTCCATTCAGTGAGAGCAGACATTAAAGGTCCCACACAGTAGGAACAGATGGTAAAGGTTTCACACATTTAGAACAGACACAGTGAGAACAAACAGTAAAGGTTTCATACAGTGAAAAAAGACGGTAGGTTCCATACAGTGAGAACAGATAGTAAAGTCCCATACAGTAATTACAGATAGTAAAGGTCCCATACAGTGAGAATAGACATTAAAGGTCCCAGTGAGAACAGATAGTATAGGTCCCAGTGAGAACCGACAGTAAATGTCCCATACAATGAGAACAGACAGCAAATGTCCCATACAGTGAGAAGAGACAGTAAAGGTCTCATACAGTGAGAGCAGAAAGTAAATATCCCACACAGTGAGAACAGACAGTAACGGTCCCATACAGCGAAAGCAGACAGTAAAGGTCCCATACAATGAAAGCAGACAGTAAAGGTTCCATACAATAAGAACAGACAGTAAAGTTCCCATACAGTGAGAACAAAGTAAAGGTACCATACAGCAAGAACAAACAGTAAAGGTCCCATACAGTGAGAACAGATAGTAAAGGTCCCATACAATGAGAACAGATGGTAAAGGTCCCATACAGTGAGAACAGACAGTAAAGGTCCCATACAGCGAGAACAGAGTAAAGGTCCCATACAGTGAGAACAGAGTAAAGGTCCCATACAGAAAGAACAGTAAAGGTCCCACATAGTGAGAACAGATGGTGAAGGTCCCATACAGTGAGAACAGATGGTAAAGGTCCCATACAGTGAGAACTGAGGGTAAAGTTCCCATACAGTGAGAACAGATAGTAAATATCCCATACAGTGAGAAGAGA
>CM033473.1:100423351-100439575 GCA_019447015.1 Hymenochirus boettgeri | reverse complement strand
CTTTAATCTGTTTTTCCGCGCTGTATGGGACCTTTACTGTCTGTTTCTACTGATTACTGCGACTTGGGACCTTTACTGTGTTTCTCTTGCGTATGGTACCTTTACTTTGTTCTCACTGTATGGGAACTTTACTGTCTGTTCTTATTGTATGGAACCTTTACTGTCTGCTTTCATTGTATGGACCTTTACTGTCTGCTTTCGCTGTATGGGACCGTTACTTTCTGTTCTCACTGTGTGGGATATTTACTTTCTGCTCTCACTGTATGAGACCTTTACTGTCTCTTCTCACTGTATGGGACATTTGCTGTCTGTTTTTCTTGTATGGGACCCTTTACTGTCTGTTCTCATTTTGGGACATTTACTGTTGGTTCTCACTGTATGAGACCTTACTGTTTGTTCTCACTGTATGGAACCTTTACTCTGTTCCTGCTCCGTGTATGGGACCTTTAACTGTCTGTTCTCAACTGTATGGGCCCTTACCATCTGTTCTCATTGTATTGACCTTAACTATCTGTTCTCACCTGTATGAGACCATTACTGTTTGTTCTCACTGTATGGAACCTTTACTCTGTTCTCGCTGTATGGGACCTTTACTGTCTGTTCTCACTGTATGGGACCTTTACCATCTGTTCTCATTGTATGGGACCTTTACTATCTGTTCTCACTGTATGGGACCTTTACTGTTTGTTCTTGCTGTATGGTACCTTTACTTTGTTCTCAATGTATGGGAACTTTACTGTCTGTTCTTATTGTATGGAACCTTTACTGTCTGCTTTCACATACAGTGAGAGCAGAAAGTAAATATCCCACACAGTGAGAACAGACAGTAACGGTCCCATACAGCGAAAGCAGACAGTAAAGGTCCCATACAATGAAAGCAGACAGTAAAGGTTCCATACAATAAGAACAGACAGTAAAGTTCCCATACATTGAGCAACAAAGTAAGGTACCATACAGCGAAGAACAAACAGTAAAGGTCCCATACAGTGAGAACAGATAGGAAAGGTCCCATACAATGAGAACAGATGGTAAAGGTCCCATACAGTGAGAACAGACAGTAAAGGTCCCATACAGCGAGAACAGAGTAAAGGTTCCATACAGTGGAAACAAACAGTAATGGTCTCTACAGGAGAACCAACAGTAAATCCATAGAATGGAACAGACAGGAAGGTTCCCATACAGAGAGAAAACAGACAGACAATGTCCCATACAGTGAGAAGAGACCGTAAAGTCTCATACAGTGAGAGCAGAAAGTAAATATCCCACACAGTGGAACAGACAGACGGTCCCATACAGCGAAAGCAGACAAAAGGTACATACAATGAAGGACAGCTAAGGTCCATACAATAAGGAACAGACAGTAAAGTTCCCTACAGTGAGAACAAAGTAAAGGTACCATACAGCAAGAACAAACAGTAAAGGTCCCATACAGTGAGAACAGACAGGAAAGGTCCCAAACAGCGATAAAAGATTAAAGGTCCCATACAGTGAGAAACAGATGGTAAAGGTCCCATACAGTGAGAACTGAGGGTAAAGTTCCCTACATAGTGAGAAACAGATAGTAATATCCATACAGTGAGAAGAGATGTTAAAGGTTCCATACAGTGAGAACAGACGGTAAAGGTTCCACACAGTGAGAACGACATAAAAGACCCTACACAGTAAGAACAAACAGTAAAGAACAAACGTAAAGGTCCAAACAGTGAGAACAGACGGTAACGGTCTCATACAGTGAGAACAGACAGTAAGATTCTCACACAGGAGAACAGACGATTAAAGTCTTACACAGTGTGAACTAACAGTAAAGGTCCTTAGAATAGACAGTAAAGGTCCCATACAGTGAGAATAGACAGTGAAGGTCCCATACAGTATGAGACAGACAGTGAATGTTCCATTCAGTGAGAGCAGACATTAAAGTCCCACAAGTAGGAACAGATGGTAAGGTTTCACACATTTAGAACAGACACAGTGAGAACAAACAGTAGGTTCATACAGTGAAAAAAGACGGTAGGTTCCATACAGTGAGAACAGATAGTAAAGTCCCATACAGGTAATTAAGATAGTAAAGGTCCCATACAGTGAGAATAGACATTAAAGTCCCAGTGAGAACAGATAGTATAGGTCCCCAGTGAGAACCGACAGTAAATGTCCCTACAATGAGAACAGACAGCAAATGTCCCATACAGTGAGAAGAGACAGTAAGGTCTCATACAGTGAGAGCAGAAAGTAAATATCCCACACAGTGAGAACAGACAGTAACGGTCCCATACAGCAAAAGCAGAAGTAAAGGTCATAAAGAAAGCAGACAGTAAAGGTTCCATACATAAGAACAGACAGTAAAGGTCCATACAGTAGAACAAAGTAAAGGTACCATACAGCAAGAACAAACAGTAAAGGTCCCATACAGTGAGAACAGATGGTAAAGGTCCATACAATGAGAACAGATGGTAAAGGTCCCATACAGTGAGAACAGACAGTAAAGGTCCCATACGCGAGAACAGAGTAAAGGTCCCATACAGTGGAAACAGAGTAAAGGTCCCATACAGAAAGAACAGTAAAGGCCCACATAGTGAGAACAGATGGTGAAGGTCCCATACAGTGAGAAACAGATGGTAAAGGTCCCCTACAGTGAGAACTGAGGGAAAGTTCCCATACAGTGAGAACAGATAGTAAATATCCCATACAGTGGAGAAGAGACGTAAAGGTTCCATACAGTGAGAACCGACGGTAAAGGTTCCACACAGTGGAACGACATAAAAGACCCTAAACAGTAAGAAACAAACAGTAAAGAACAAACATAAAGGTCCAATACAGTGAGAACAGACGGTAACGGTCTCATACAGTTGAGAAACAGACAGAAAGGTTCTCACACAGTGAGAACAGACGATAAAGTCTCTACACAGTATGAACTAACAGTAAAGGTCCCTTACAGTTAGAACAGACAGTAAAGGTCCCATACAGTGAGAACAAACAGTGAAGGTTCCATTCAGTGAGAGCAGCATTAAAGGTCCCACACAGTAGGAACAGATGGTAAAGGTTTCACACATTTAGAACAGATGCAAAAGGTTTTCACACATTGAGAACGACAAAGTGAGAACACTTTCTCTCTCCTGCAGTCTCTATCCTCTATTTATCCCTCTCTCTCCGTATTTTCTATTGATCCTCTATCATTACATTCTCTTCTCTCTCTCCTGCATTCTCTATTCTTTATTCTAAACACTCTTCTCTGCAGTTTCTATCCTCTCTCATGCGTTCTCTCTACTGCAGTCTCTATCCTCTATTTCTCACCTTTTCTTTCTTTCTCTCCTGCAGTTTCTATCATCTATATCTTTCACAGATGGTGAAGGTCCCATACAGTGAGAACAGATGGTAAAGGTCCCATACAGTGAGAACTGAGGGTAAAGTTCCCATACAGTGAGAACAGATAGTAAATATCCCATACAGTGAGAAGAGACGGTAAAGGTCCCATACATAATCTAGTCGCATTCATAGGTCCTATACAGTAAGAACAGAAAGTAAAGGTCCCATACAGTGAGAGCAGACAGTAAGGTCCATACACTGTATGAGATCATCTTCTCCATGCGTTCTCTCTACTGCAGTCTCTATCCTCTATTTCTCACCTTTTCTCTCTTTCTCTCCTGCAGTTTATCATTATTATCTCACGCCCTTCTTATGCAGTCTCTATCTCTATCTGTCACACTTCATTTTCTCTGCAGTCTCTACTTAACTCTTCTGCAGCTCTATCACTCTCACACACCACACTCTCTCTCTCCCCTGCAATCTTTATCTTCTATCTCTCACCACTTTCTCTCTCTCCTGCAGTCTAGGGTTTTGCATTTGAGCTAAAATTTGATTGCCGACTATATGATTGGTAAAAATGAGGTGGGCGTGGCTGTGTGGGGGCATGGCTTTGTGGGTGGGAGCCATTTTACCTTTTGGAACTTGGCATCATTTATTTGTACATTTTTTAATAGACATTTATCCACACCAAAATTCCAGAAGAATAAAGAATTTCCTCAAAGAGCCTGCCACCACGTCAAGGTAGACTCTTTTAACAGGACCCTAACAAACTATCTAAAGCTAATATAACAGTGTGAAATGCCTTTTAACAATATCTAACACATCTAAGGCTCGTACACATGCATGAGGTGCGCAACGCCCAAGCCCCCGACACCGACCGATATCCTCGACAAATGGCCATCATTTCAGCCGGAGAATCATCCGTATGTATGTGTCAGTCAGGGGTCGTTCTTAGATCCACCTGGCAAATGGACGAATGACCCCCGACCGCACATCTATGTGTGTATAAACCTGTAAAGAAAATATGAAAAAAATAAATTTGCAGCAAGTATATTTTTGGTTGATCAATAGTGAGAACAGGCAGTAAGGGTCCCATACAGTGAAAACAGACAGTAAAGGTCCATAATGTGAGAGCAGAGAGTAAAGGTTCCATACAGTAAGAACAGACAGTAAGGCCCATACAGTGAGAACAGACAGTAAAGGTCACATCAGTGAAAAAATACAGTAAACGTCTCATACAGTGAAAACAGACAGTTAGGGTCCCATATAGTGAGAACAGTTTTTAATGTTCCCATACAGTGAAATCATACAGGAAAGTTCCCATAGAGTGAGAACAGACAATTAAGGTCCCATACAGTAAGAACAGATGGTAAAGGTCCCATATAGTGATATGGTCTTTTACGTCTGTTGTCAATGGTGGGACCTTTACTGTGAGAGCGGACATTAATGGTCCCATACAGTAAGAACAAAACAGTTAGGGTCCCATATAGTGAGAACAGTTTTTTAATGTTCCCATACAGTTGAAACAGACGGTAAATGTCCCATACAGTGAGAACAGACAGTTAGGGTCCCATATAGTGAGAACAGTTTTTAATGTTCCCAACAGTGAAATCATACAGGAGTTCCCATACAGTGAGAACAGACAATTAAGTCCCATACAGTAAGAACAGATGGTAAAGGTCCGTACAGTGAGAACAGACGGTAATGGTCTCGTACAGTGAGAACAGACAGTTATGGTCCCGTACAGTGAGAACAGACATACAGAAAGCTCCCACACATTGACAACAGACGGTAAAGGTCCCATCAGTGAGATCAGACAGTAAGGTCCCATACAGTGAGAACAGATGGTTATGATCCCATACAGTGAGAACAGACAGTAAAGGTCCCATACAGTGAGAACAGATGGTAAAGGTCCCATACGTGAGAGCAGACAGGAAAGATCCATTACAGTGAGAACAGACAGTAAAGGTCAAACACTTTGAGAACAGACCGGTAACAGGCTCATACAGTGAGAGCAGACAGTAAGGTCCCATACAGCGAGAACAGATGATAAAGGTCCCTACAGTGAGAACAGACAGTGAAGGTCTTATACAGTGAGAACAGACAGTTAAGGTCCTATACAGTAAGAACAGACAGTAAAGGTCCTATAAGTAAGAAGAGAAGAGACGTAAAGGTCCAGTCCCATACAGTGAGAACAGACGGTAAAGGTCCCATACAGTAGGAAGAGACGGTAAAGCTTCAAAAAAGTGAGGACAGATGATAAAGGCCCTACACATGTGAAACAGACAGTAAAGGTTTCAGTAAAGGTTGTAAAGGTCCCATACAGTGAGAACAGATGGTAAAGTTCCATACAGAGATCACAGATAAGTAAAAGTTTATAGTGAACAGAGTAGTAAAGTTCCATACAGTGAGAATATTACAGCAAAGGTCCAAGTGAGAACAAATAGTATAGGTGCCACATACAGTGAGAACAGACAGTAAAGGTACCACACAGTGAGAACAGACAGTAAAGGGTCCCATACAGTGAGAGCAGACAGTAAGGTCCATACCAGTGAAAACAGACAGTAAAAGTCAATACAACGTGAATAGACAGTTAAGGTTCCATACAATGAAAAACTGATGGTGAAGGTCACACACAGTGGTGAACAGATGGTGAAAGGTCCCATACAGTAAGAACAGACAGTTAAGGCCAAACCGTGAGAACAGACAGTAAGGTCTCACACATGAGAACAGACAGTTAAGGTCCCATACAGTAAGAGCTGACAGTAATGGTCCCATACAGTTGAGAACAGACAGTAAAGGTCCCATACAATGAGAACAGATAGTAAAGGTCCCTTTCAGGGAAACAGTTAGTAAAGGTCCCATACTGTGAAGAAGACAGTAATGGTCATTTAAAAAAAAATCTAGGGATACCTTTTTAGATTCAACACAACAAAGCTCTTGCATTTAGGCCACACCCACAAGGACACAACCGAGTCACTTATAAAGGGCAAATAAAAACCCTTGCAAACAAAAAATCTCTCAACACCATGAACATACACACTCTTACAAACTGTACATTGATCACACATACTATACATTAACACTCACCAAAATACTGTATATATACACTCACATACTGTACATTCACCCTCTCTCACCACATACAGGTACATAAACACTCTCCACATTGTTACATACACCCTCTCTCAAACCTACTGTAGATTTATACTCACACATACTGTACATACACACTCTCAAACATACTGTACATTCACACACACATACTGTATACATACCACTCTTTCACACATACTGTACATTCATTCACACATACTGTACATACACACTCACACATACTGTACATTCACCCTCACACTACTGTACATACACACACTGTCACACATAATGTACATTCACACTCACACATACTGTACTACACAACATACTGTACATACTCTCACACATATATACTCTCTCACATAAGTATTTTACTTTTTTGCCCTTTATTAAGTAGCTCAAATTGTGCACTCAATCCACTCGAGAGACTCAGAGAAGCAATTGGCCTGGTGCCCATTTTCCCTGCTGCTTGCTAGCTAACATCACTACTCGCTTCCTGTCACTGTTGGGGGGTAAGTGTGACAGTGAAATGTGACAGGCAGCAAGTAGTGACTTCAGCCATTTGAACTGCAAAAGAAACGGGTTGCGGTCGGATTAAAGGGCAAAAAAGGGAAACACGAAGGCAGAACTATTTGAATAGGCATAAACACTTGCCTCAGGGGGAGGAGTTGGCTTATTTTTTTTCTTTTAATGGCCTGCCTGCTGCCTCTCTTAATGTGCCACAAGAGTGGCGGCCTGATTGGATCACGGTATTGCAGTAAGAAACTTATCATTCTGTGTACATATTAAGTATTACCCTGTATGTAATGTATGAGTATGTAATTGTAATGTGCCACGGATGATGTTGGCACTATATAAATCCATAATAATAATAATAAAAATAAAAATATTTGTGGCATTTTACTATCTAAATTACCATAAAATATGCATACAAAATATAATACTCACTTATATTTGTACATGACAAAATACATAAAGTTTTTATATGTATACACAGCTGTTGTAAGCTATTTTTAACAGCAGGCTATTTTAATATGGATTAGTCAAAATGTCACTGCTTAAAACCTCTGCATGCATTTTTTTTATTTATTATTGTGAATTATATAGCGCCAACATCTTCCGTGTCGCTTACAGTGCATAAAATAGATTAGAAAAACATACATGTTACATACAAGGGTTGTGCAAGTATACAAAAGTGCAAAAAATTAAGTGATGCTGGTCCAGAAGCATTCAGTGTGGTATGTTACAGCATTACTATGGTACAATAGGATGGAGGGCCCGGTCTGAGAGCTTACAGTCTAGTGGAGATGGGGATGAGACATAAGGTGAAGCAGATCAGTAGCTATAACTAAGTTGTTAGTGGAGTATAACTAGCAAGTCTGCGATGGGTCAGTAAGAGGGGTAAAAAGTGTCCAAGCCAACTGTAACCTGCCTGAAGAGATGAGTTTTGAGGTTGCAATTGAAGATATGAAGTGATCGCGAGGGACGTTATAAAGCGAGGAAGAGAGTTCTAGAGCAGAGGGGCAGCACAAGAAAAGTCCTGTATACAGGCGTGGGCGGAGGTGATTAGAGCGGATGAGAGGAGAAGATCATTAGCAGAGTGGAGGTGGTCGGCCTTGGTAGTATCTTTTATCAGATCAGAGATGTATGGGGGGGCTGTATAAGAGAGAGCTTTGTAGGATAAGGGTTAGCAGCTTAAATTGGATCCTTTGGGTTATGGGAGCCAGTGGAGAGATTGACAGAAAGGGGCGCGCGTGGGCTGTGAGAAGCGGAAGAGAGGTGAATGAGCCTGGCAGCAGAGTTAGGGATTGATTGAAAGGGTGCCAGTCGGTTGTGGTAGTAGACCGCACAGAGGGTGTTTTGATGTTTAGTAGTTCAGCAGACCGACAGATAAGGACATGAACTAGAATTTTGGTACGTTCTTGTGAAAGGAAGGGACAGATGCGTGAGATGTTTTTGAACTGTAACCGACAGGAGTTGGACGGGTATTAATGTGGTGTTTAAAGGAAATTACTCCAGCATTGCCAGTGAGATGTTGGGGAGATTGGCTTGTCATTGAGATGTGGTAGTATGTTAGGTAGGGGTGCGATCGAGATGGTGGGGAAAATGACAAGTTCGGTCTTATCTGTTGAGTTTGAGAGAAAGCGGGGAGGATATAAAAGCAGAGATGGTATTTAGGCAGTCAGGGACCCGGGATGTCAGAGAAACGAGGTCAGGGGCAGAAATGTAAATTTGGGTATCATCAGCATACAGGTGGTATTGGAGAATCAAAGGAACTAATGTGCTGGCCTAGCCAAAAGGTGTAAATGGAGAGAGGGCAGTACTGAGCCTTGGGTTCCCCCACAGTGAGGGGAAGAGAGGTGGAGTTGGAGCCAGAGTGGGAAACACTGAACGTCCTACCTGAGAGGTAGGAGGACAGCCAAGAGAGTGAAGAACCCTGGATACCCAGGGAGGAAGCAGTAAAGGGTGATCCCCTGTATCAAAGGCTGAAGACAGGTCAGCAGAATAAGTAGGGAATAGTGGCCTTTAGATTTAGCATTAAGCAGATCGTTAGCAACTTTGGTGAGAGCTGTTTCCGTGGAGTGGTTGGGGCGGGAAGCCAGACTGTAGATAATCAAAGAGGGGAGTTGTCGAGAAAGTGATTACCAGTTCAGCGTAGCGTGCGTCAAGCAGTTTAGATGCAAACAGGAGAAGAGAGACAGCCGGTAAATGGATAGGGCAGATGGATCCAGAGAAGGTTTTTGAGAATAGGGGATACAATAGTATGTTTGAATGAGGAGGGAAAAGTATCCGTGGATAGGTATAAGTTAAAAAGAGATGTTAGGGCTGGTGTAAAGGAATCAGAGAGATGGGGAATGAGAAAGGAGGGAATGGGGTCGAGGGGGCAAGGTGGTGAGACGGCCATGGAGAGAAGGCTTGAAAGTCGTATTCGGTAATGTTGGAAAAGTTTGTTTAGAAATAAATGGAGGTGGGTAGAAGGGAAGCCGGGGTGGAATGTAAGATGGGACTGGAGGTGTGGAGATGAGCCAGAGGCATGCAGAAAGACCATTTCTTATATCAACAATTTTTTCTGTGAATAACAGGCAATTTCAGCAGCAGATAAATAGGGGTAGGAGGAGGAGGTGCGGGACAGAAGCAGAGAGTTGAAAACTTTGAAAAGCTGTTTTGGATTGTTTGGAAATAAGGGAGAGAAATAGGTTTGTTTGGCTGAAACAAAACGTTCCTGATCCAAAGAAGAGCATTTTTGAAATGATGAAAGTCATGGTTTGTTGCTTTTTGTTTTCGCCATTGTTGCTTAGCTACATGGGAGTCTTTTCACTTTAATCTGATCTGTGAGCTAAGGTTGGGTTAATGTGACTGAGGCGAGAGGTTGTTAAGGGGGCAACAGCGTCCAGGGAGGAGGAGACAGTGTTGTGGCAGCGAGTTCGGGGTCAAAGAAGGCCATATTGTTGAGCGTTAGGAGAGGAAGGGAGAGCGAAGCAGTCAAGGTTGCGCAAGTCTCTGCGTCTGTGTGTGTATGTAGGAGTTGGGGTAGTGGCCGGGATGGATGAAATAAGGTTAAATTTGAGGAGGTGTGTGGTCGGATAGCGGAAAGGGAGTTAGAAAAGTTAGATAAGAAACATAGCCGAGAGAAGACTAGGGGCATATTTATAAAGGTTTGTAACTTTTGCGCCCTTTATTCTGCCATTTTCGCAAAAATTGCATTCTCCACGATTTATAAATGGGCGGGAACGGCTGCGAAAAGTTAATAAATCGTTATCTTTCGCGGCTACTCGAACAGTTACCGCTAAGCGTCGGTAACGTTATTGCAACGCTAATCTCAGCCGTATTACTTCACCACTTGAAGATGGCGAAAACAGTAGAGATTCCCCCTGGATCGCCGCTGGCGGGTAGGGGGAAGGGCCCGCGGGGAGGGGTGGAGGCACCCTCCAGCGGGGGCCCTGAGAAGGGCTTTTGGGGCTTAAGGGGTCCCGCAACTTGAGCCGGGACCCCCCTCCTGGCCCTATCAGGGCCTTTGTGGCTCTAACAAGAGCCCTTTGGGGCTTAGGGGTCCCACAGCTCGATCCAGGACCACCTTCTCCAGCCCCTTCAGGGCCCTTGTGGCACTTACAAGTGCCCTTGCAGCCCTAAGAAGGGCCTTTGGGCTTAAGGGGTCCCGACAGCTCGAACAGGGACCCACCTACCCGGCCCTTGTAAGGGCCCTTGCGGCACTAAGAAGTGCCTTTGGCGGGGGTCCAGCACCGCACACCGGGACCCCCAGTGAGCGTCTCTTAAAAGAGGCCCTTGGGCGGCGTCTTCTTTTTCCAGCCCCCCGGTGACACCAGACTCCATGAGGCCGACGACCCATGAGAGGGTACCCCCAGCGGCACGGCGACCTCAACGAGGTTCTTTCAGCTATTACTGCGATGGCATCTGAGATCCGCGTCGGAGTGCACTCTTTATTAGGTTTGCAGAAAAACTTAATCCGTTTCTGATTGCGTCAATTTTTTATGCTTGGTTTATGCTTACATTAACCAATCGATTTCGGAAAATTGAGGGGTTAATGTAAAGCATGTAAACCAAGCATTAAAAAATTGACCATCAGAAAGGATTAGGTTTTCTGCAAAACCCCATATAAAAGGTGCACGCCGCCGCGGACTTCAGATGCCATCGCAGTAGATGGAGATGAAGAAAAGAAGATGGAGAGGGTGCCTCCACCCTCCCAGCGGGCCCTTCCCTTCCTCTCTCGCTAGCGGCGGGGCAGGGGATTTGGAGGGGCTGCTGGGAGGAGGTGCACGGCTGGTGGTCGCATCCACTTGCTGCGCCCCTTTCCCAGCAGCCCCCCTAGCCTCCATTTCCAATAGTTCGCTGCGGGTGGGGATGGGGGTTAGGAGGTGCTGCGGGGATGCACCGGCGGCGGGAGGTCGCTGCCACCGCGGGGGTCGAGGGCAGGGTGGGCGTATGCCCCGCCCTTTAGCGGAGGCGCCGGGAAGGGATTTAAGTCCCTTCCCGGTGGATGAAATTGTACTTAGCGCATTGCCGCCTGACATCGCGGCCGCAATACAATCGCGGTGATGGCGCCCCCCGTCTAAATACGGCGATAGTGCTATTTCGTGGCCGCGAAGTGCTGGCGGTAATTTTGGGTGCTATTTTTCGGACTTTAGAAATATGCTCCTTGGTCAAGTGTGTGTCCATTACGGGAGTCTCTGTGGACGACCCACGAGAGAGGGTTAAAAGACGAAGGTGAGCGAGATAAGTTTGTAGGTAGCCAGAGTTGTTAATGTCAATAGGGGATGTTGAAAATCCCCGAGAATTAAAAGTGGGGATGTCCGTGGAAAGGAAGTGAGAAACGTGCAGAGAAATGGTGCAAAAAATTTGTGGTTGGGCCAGGAGGCCGATAGATAACGGCAATCTGCAGCTGGTGGGAGAATAAATACGGACAGAGTGAGAGTCGAGGAAAAATGGGACAGGGCAGGTAAAAGGAGTAGTAATAGGTTGAAACTGCAGCGCTCAGACAGAGGAATGCTGACTCCACACCATGCTGGATTCCAGGCAATGGAGTGTGACTAAAAGGATTATATGGGAATTATCAGGGAGATCAAATATAAGTTCTTATCGTTTAAAATGGTGGTATATTTTGCCCAACCAATCAGAATTATGATAACATTGAAAGCTAACAAACTGAGTGGTTGGGGCAAAATTAGCACCATTTTAAACGATAAGAACGTTTATTGAACAACCCCATTATGTATTACACCCAATTTGTGCTGTTTGTTAACATGTGACATTCTAGCCAATCAAAAAACCTGCATGAGATGTACTGTATGTATGAGACACAAACTGCTGCTGAACTCACAAACCCTCCCTCTGCCTAGGCAAAAGGAAGACTTCTGCAGGGGGGAAAGAGTCCAGCCAGCTGTTTGCTAGACAGAAAACTCGTTGGTTATGTATGATAGAGAACAGAAAGGAAAAACTATTCTGAGAATGCTGGAAGTAAGAGTTTTTTAACATCCTTTACACTATTGGTAATTTAATAGGGTGAAGCTACCCTTTGTTTTAATAAAAAAAGCCCCCACACTCTGTGAGGGTGCTTTTCCTCTCACCTCACCTTAAAGGCAAGTTAAAGCCTCAGAACAACATTGAATCAGGAGGCAGAGCACCGGATAAAAAGTAGTAATCTGCCTGGGAAATTTCTTCTAACTGGTGTTTTATTTTCCAGCATTCCAGTATGTGGTCACTGATCATTGTGTTTTTGGACATGTC
This sequence comes from Hymenochirus boettgeri, assembly GCA_019447015.1. Classification (NCBI taxonomy): domain Eukaryota; kingdom Metazoa; phylum Chordata; class Amphibia; order Anura; family Pipidae; genus Hymenochirus; species Hymenochirus boettgeri. The sequence goes on along the minus strand of CM033473.1, from coordinate 100,426,933 downwards.
TAAACACCTAACTACTGCAGGAACTTTTTACAGCAGGTCATACTTACTAATCAATCATGTTACATTAGGCAGAGAAGCATGTGCCGAAGGAGGTGTGGTCAGACAGGTTGTACTACACATGGTTATCATGCTATTTACTGGAGTAATTAATTTACCAATATACTTGTGTTTTTTCAGATTATGGAGTATGAACATTTTAGTTTATTCCTTTAAGTATAGATGTTAAGTTTAAAGGACAACTAAAGTAAATAACAACTTGGGCTTCAAAGTACATGTTGCCTTGCATATAATGCACCTACTCAGAGTGGACATCAGCACTAATGACAGTGAAGATATGTGGTTTTAAAGTTGTCTCATGCAGGCTGCTATCTTGGCTCATTCCTGTAACCACTGGGTTTTTACAGGCCAATAGCCATGCCTTAGGGACAGAGGATATAAATAGCAAATCATCTTATTTTGCACTTCTACATCTAAACTCATTACAACTGTACCTACTATTGATTAGAAATAATTAATGCACTTTTATGTGCACTAACATTTTGCAAATGGATTGTAAAAGAGCAAACTGCTCAATCTGTTTAACTCAATATTTATAAAATTATGCTTGTTTTTTTTTCTACTAGGAAAGCTGAACACAAAACATTCCTTTCTGGGAAAACTATAAGGTTAGTCCCGGGTAATAGATACCCTCTAACAATTACCTTTAAATTTACTGAAATGTCCATAGCCTTGTAATTTGTTTATTTCCTCCGTTAAAGGGTATTCGAACATTTAAGTAAAGACTTTAGCAGACCTGCACAGCATTTCGTTTTTTTAGGGGATATGATTGAGTATGTTAAAGGATAAATGATGTCAAATTAATATCACATGGCTGCAACATATCAATATGTGCAGAAACATACCCTCAAACAAAGGTACATTTATAGAAACAACATGTGCGGAGACCGGGTTTAGTATAGCTCTGTGCAATTATTTCTCACCTTATTAAAGGAAATGTTGGAGGGTATTCAGAAATCAGGTTCTTGTTGTGACTCTTTTGTAATTAGTTTATTATTTGCCTCATAATTTAATATTCCTCTATTGCAATTTGGTCAGATGACCGATTTACTTTTTAAAGGGCATGTCCAACCCCCCTAAAACTAACTTTTGGGGGGTAAGGTAGGTAAACCCTACCCACCCCCAAACCGCCACAAATTTCTTTTAAAAAGTCCCCAGATTTCTACTTACACAGCCTTCTCTCCCGGCGTTCTGATCTGGCCTCCTACTTGAAAGCGGGGGCCGGACCTCAGCCGCGTCTGTGATTGACTGAGAGGCAGCTGAAATGCTACGGAAAAGAAGAAGGCTCTGTAGGTACGGATTGAGGGAGGTGGATTTTATTTAAAGGGAGAAGTTCAGTGCAAATAATATGTGTTTTTCGAAAAAAGAGCAGTATTTTTTCATCCCAATGACCTTAATCTGCCAATTCAGCATTTTGGTCTCTGGTATAAATAAATGCAACCGAAATACTGACATCCTGTTTGCAGGACCCCTAGTAGAGACTGTTATGGTTTGCCCTTGACCCAGCGCCTGGGTGATTTAGTTAGATCTGATCATGATTGACCCATCAACAGCCAATCAGTAGAAAATACTGTTAAGGAACATTCCAAGGACATAGTGCATCCTGGGAGGAAGAAGGACCATTAGAACCTGAAATGTCAGCTCACTAATGTCAACAGGAGCGGATCACAAAAGGGTATAAAACCAACTGATTGACTACAGTTCACATTAGAAGATTCACAAGAATTAAAATGGGAGAGAATGTGTAGAATACCCAAGAAGGCATTACACAAACTAACAAATATCAAATATTGATTATTTCCACTGAACTGTTCCTTTAAAGAAAATATTGTGGCGGTTGAGGGCAGGCAGGCAGTGTTACTTACCTACCTCCAAAGGATTCACCCTAGGTGCAACGATGGCTGAGGATGGATCGGATGGTGGGAGGGGGGGAGACTGCGCATTCTCCAGACCTTGATGAGGCGTTTTGAAACGGCAAGCTGGTGAATGAACTATAAGAAGCAGAGATGTAAGGTACGGTTTATTTTAAACAAAATGTGGAGGTTCGAGTAGTAGGTGAAATATAGTTTTGGGGGTGGACATGCCCTTAATAAAATATTTAGGGCAGGAATTATGTCCAAACAACACTTTATTATGTCCTGGTTGAAGGTTGAACTTCACCCTCCCAGCATCCTTATGGACAGTCACTTACATTTTACCAAAACTAATCTTTCAGGGCAGCAATAAATATGTTATGAGAACACTATTAGGTGCTGAGAGCTGATATTGCTCTCCATGCCTCCTCTAGGCAATGGCACTGAGCCAATATCAGCTTTCAGTGCATAGTGAATGGGGTTTTTCCATTCTGAAACGTTAACACCAGCTGGTGTGAAGTTTCTGTCTTAAAGAGCATTATCGTCTCGGTTACAAAGCTTGCGGTGGTTGTGCGACCACCATAAGTCATGTCTAAAACGTCACGTTACCCTTGGTACATGGGTTAAAGTGAACTTTAAGGAAGGAAAAAGCTGAAATAGCTCTCTATCAGGCCATGTGTGTCTGGTAAGAAATGCTGGAAAGTGAAGTACGACCATTAATAGGGCAATTTTAACCATGCATTGTTGTGACATTCAATGCTGCCCTGAATGATGTAGTTTATATCCAGTACTGAACTGGCAGAAATTTTTAAGCTGATTGCGTGTTTCTTAACGCCATATGTGGCGATCAGCTGTTTAAACATAGTTGATCACAGTGGGAAGGGTGAGTGTCAGGGGTTTTGGTCTCCAATCTGCGGGCGGCCCTGCTTTTCACGGCTGCTTGTTTGATAATGGATGATGGGAAGTGTAGTCCAACACCAACCCTGTAACCTTGTGCGCCGGTGCCGTGGCTCCACCCACTCTCAGATGCATAAGCCCTGTCACTCGTGGGGTACACAAGCCCCACCCACCGTGGATGCACAAGCCCGCCCACTGCGGGTTGCACACTAGTGGGAAAGAAGGGTGTAGATTCCCTTACCTACTTGTCAGGACTTCACACAGCAGAGAGGAGGAGGACTTCGTCTCCCTCACACACTAAGGGAGTCTGAGGCTGTGCTCGCTGGGGGCCCTGTGCAGGAGAAGGCCTTAGGAATGTCACGTGTCAGCTCCCACCCATAACGTTCTGGCCAGTCATTTATCTATATTGGGCTTGGAGCAGTTAGAGAGGTGGTTGGTGGCTCGTTTTAAAGGTAGGAAATTCATTTAAACTCAACTTGTTTGGAGACCACAGTTCCCTTTAAAAAACACGGAGTCGATCAACTCAAAAGTGTTATAAACTGAGGAGTTGGAATTAGAAGGATTTTTAGATTAAACTCCACAGCCCGCAACTCAAAACACTTACTTTGTTAAAGTCCTTTTATCTTACCTGAATGATAGTGTTTCCAACCATTCAAAAATGACTCCCAAGAAAGTGAAGACTCAATAGTCTCCAGGGTGTTTCATTTACGGCTTGAATCAACAAATAAACAGTGTGTTCGTTGACCTAAGTGGGCCATTCTTAATATAACTGATT
>CM033473.1:100349352-100421862 GCA_019447015.1 Hymenochirus boettgeri | reverse complement strand
AAATTTCCAAGCCCCTGCAATGCTGAAGTTTACCCCTTGAGATTCTGGCCTCAAGATCCAAATGGCAAAACCCATCACATCTGACCCATCATTCGTCGCCCTGGGGCGGCTGCTCCAAGATCCCATAACATGCCAGGAATGGCAACCTTGCGTGGCCCCAACAAACTGTCCTACTAATAGGCAATACTCCCAAACGCAGAGACACAGCAATACACAGCAAGACACAGCAAGAACACCGCAATCACAGCAGTGTAAGGGTTTTTAAAACCTTTCTTGTTCTAAAACGCTTTTGTTTTTTTAACGCTTTCTCTCTCTCCCCTTACATACAGAACCCCCTTTAAAACCAGAAATCCCTTTGAAAGAAATCGTCAAGTAAAGTCTGATCGCTTCTGGAAGAGAATGACTTAGAAATCACCTGAGGTATCACCTGTATGCGGACGATACCCAAATTTTACATCTCTGCCCCCGGATCTTTCCCCTACACTGAACTACCCATGTCCCCGACTGCCTTTGTGGCCATCTCCTCTCATGTCCTCCCGCTTCCTTAAAAACTAACTTGGACAGACTGAACCTTGTTCCTTTTCCCACTCCACGGCACTGTTCCCTTTTCCCCCCCCCTAGCCTTACTATTAATATTTAACTAACACCCCATATCCCCATCGTCCTCATGTCTGCTTGCCTTGCCTAGGAATACACGCTAGATTCCGCTCTTTTCCTTCAAAGCCCTCATGGTCAATTAACTTGCCTCCTTGCCTCTTCCAAACCAACAACACTCTAAAAACACTCCCTCCCAGCTCCCCCAATTTGACCCTTCCCTCTCTACGGAAGGCTACAAAAATCCTAGGTCCATGCACCCAATTCATATCCCGGCTAGACCTACTACTACTTACCACACACTGCCTGTGTGGTTTACCAAACAACCGCCTGGCACAACCGCTTCAAGGGAGATCCACCAGCCATTCTCAGACTCTGCTGCACCTCATTCATTTCTCTTCTCTCTTTCTCTTCCTGTGCCTCTCCTCTCTGCCAGTCCCTCCACTGGTTCCCCCATCATGCAAAGGATCAAGTCAAACTGCTTACCCTTATCCTATAAACCACTACCAAACAACAGCCCCTCCCTATATTTCAGAGCGTGTCCATCAGTACTGTCCCAGCTCAAACCTCCCCCGCTCCGCAAGCGATACCCTCCTCTATTCACCTTGCCAGACTCTTCCCATGCCCCACTCATAGGGACTTACTCTTGCTGCCCTCCCCCTGTTCTGGAACTCCTTTCCTCTGTCTGTTCCGTCACGCTCAACCACCTCCGTAACCAACCTCCTAAGGCAACATATAACCTGGCCTAAACATTACCCCCTTACTCCCCAATTTGATCCAACCTGCCTTTCACGCTCGACTGCCAATATATTAACAAAAACAGCCTACCCGATTCCTTCCTGTCACCTTATGTCTCCCCCCATAATCCTCTAGTCTGTAAGCTCTTTGGGCAGGGTCCTCTCTCCTATTGTATCACGGTATTGACTATAGAAACCCCTCACCTGTTTACTTATATTATGTATCCTGTTATGTATATGTAATGACTTTATATACATGTATTACCTGTGTGTAAAGCACCATGGAAGATGTTAGCCGCTATATAAATCAATAATCTATAATATTCTCAACCTGCTGTTTAAGATTATTATGGAGATGGTCAATAAAAGTTCTTTAAAATGTGTGCTAATTTTGCCCCACCACTCAGATCTTAGCGTTTCAATTCAATGTTAATGAAATCTAATTAGCTGGGGCCAAAATTAGCACCTTTTTTAACATTAAGACCTTGTTATTGACTCTCCGTTCCTAGGTGCTACATACTGTAGTTCATCCGTATTTTCTCCTTCTATGTGAAAAGAAACCCTGTCAACGGCTGTTGAGCTTTAAAGAGAGAGCTAAAAGTTATATACTTAAGAAACGTTTATAGTCACTGTAATATCTGTTTGTATTGGCAATTAGATCAACTGACTGAATGTATTTTCTTGCAGAACGTTTCAGGGTCTATTCATTTCATATGTCCGCACTGTGCTTTCTCCAATTTCAAATGACTTGTACAGAATCTGATCGGCAATTATGTACCCGGAAAATCCCAATAGTCATATCACAGCCAGTGTTAAGGGTTGTGATTAGATAGTGGCTAAAGTGTTTTATAGGAACGCCGCACGATGTAAGGTGTTTTAAAACAGCATTGTACTGTCAGACATTTGGTTGTCCGAACCCCCCCACCTCTTTTTAGGCTTGTGTTTCTTCTGTCTTGTCTTTATACAAATAATGTAACAATGCCGTTATGTACAATTATGTACAGATGCGTTTTAACACACCTTACCTCTGGCGTTTCCTATAACACCTCTAGCCACTATCCTAATCAACCCATTAACACCTGGCGTGATATGCCTAATTGGGTTTTTCAGGTACAGAATTGCCACAGATTCTTGTACAGTCATTCTGATTGAAAAGCAATTCGGATGACTATCGACACGTCTTCAAAACTTACATTTCTAAGTCCAGTTGATCTATTGGAATACAACATATATGCACCATGACCTGGATGAATGAGAACCTTCACCATCAGTGTTTATATAATCTGCAATGTGGATACAAACTGTCCCTCAAGTTGTTGTTTCATTATGAGCTTTTGCCGCAGATAATGTGTTCTATGCGGACGAAAATCTGCTTCGACTTTTTTTAATTTTAAATCACACACCAAACGTTTTTAATTCACAAAAAAATTTCGTGCCATACTAATAAGTTAATACCATTGAAAATTACCCACCACCACTAACAACCATACAACCCCCCTAACAACCCAAAGCACAACACTTTAGAACCCACAGAAAAGAGACTGTCCCAAATGCACCAAATGTGCAATTTGAACCTCATTTAAAGTCATTTCTCCCGACGATCACTTCTTCGCAATTTTCTTCTTTCCTTTCAAAGGATTTTCTGTTTTTAACAGGGGTTTCTGTATCTCAGGGAAAAAAGCGATTTAAAAAAAACAAAAGCTTTTATTACTACGTGTTTTGCGCCTAGTGAAATGGTACTAACCTACCTATTTATTTCTGATTGTGCTGTTGTAGTAATTAATCACTGGTGTGTTTTTTTTTTTTTTTACTACTTACTGGTGAATAAGGTATGTAGGAATTGGTTTTACAGTACCTCAAGTCACTGGGTTACTAAAATAAATCTGGTGTTTTAAAACAGCACTGTTACCTGCAAGCGGGGCGCGTAGAGAGACAAAGGAAAGCTTTTTTTTTTTCTTTTTCCTTCCTGATTGATGGGGGGTGTAGCTAATTGGTTTTAAAATTGGCCTGAGGGCTGTTGCGTCTTTTTGGTGTTAACCTCATTAAGTCATTTTCTTCTTCCCAGAGCGATCAGCTCTTGAGGCGATTTTCTTTCAAAAGGGCATTTTCTGTTTTAAAGGGGTTTCTCTGTATTTTAAGAAAAAAGCGTTAAAAAACAAAAGCGTTTTTAACTGTGGTTTCCAGCCTAGTAAATGTACTAACCTAGCATATTTTATTCAGGAGTGTGCCTGTGTAAGTAATATCACCTGGTGTGGTTTTTTTTTTTTTAACTACTTACTGCTTGCAAATAGGTGTAGGAATTGTTTAAGTAAATTCAAAGCACTGGGTCTACAAAATACTACTGGTGTTTAAACAGCCCAACCTGTTACCCTGTAGAGCGGGGCTGGTAAAGAACAAAGGAAAGGCTTTTTTTTTTTCCTTTTCTCTTGATTGGATTGGGGTTAGTCTAATTGGTTAAAATGTGGCTGAGGGACTGTTGGCTCTTGGTTTTAATAACCTCACTTTATAGTCTTTTCTTCTTTAGACGTCAGTCTCTTGAGCGATGTTTCTTTCAAAGGGATTTCTGTTTTAAATGGTTTTCTGTATTTAAGGGAAAAAGCGTTAAAAACAAAGTGTTTAGAACAGAAGGGTTTAAAGAACAACACTGCTGTGTATCTGTGGGTCTGTGTCTCTGCAGTGTATGCTATTTGTATGGACAGTTTTGTTGGGGCCAACGCATGTGCATCCTGCTGCATGTATGGGATCTTGGAGCAGCCGCCCCAGGGGACCTATGTATGTGTCAGATTTTGAGTGGGTTGCCCATTTGGAATCTGAGGTCCAGAATCTAAAGGTAAACTTGCAGCTTGCAGGGCTTGGCAATCTTGTGGAAATGCAGGTACTGGCAGGGCCAGTTAAACTGGAGGTGGACATGGGCATATAAGTGGAGAAGGAAGATAGTTTTGGTAAGCGTCACCAGGGTGAAGTAGGGGACGGAAGGATAGGGACGCTTCTTCCCAGCTGGTCGATCCCAACAGATTGCCATTTTAGGTGAAAGATGTGGAGGACGATGGCCCGGAAGCAGCATGTTTTTATTGAGCAGGCCCTTCCCCTTGAGCATCCCAGGGACGCCCATCCTCCATACAAGGGAGGTAGAACTGGGGGTTAGGAAGATAGGCAGGTGTAAGTGGTAGGGGCAACTCCATTTTAGAGAAGGGTGATAATGGTAATCTGTGTTCCAGACCCAACATGCCGAACAGTTGTGTTTGTCGCCCTGTGGCTAGGGTTCATATGTTGGTGTATCGTGTAGACAATTATGGGTTGGGTCTGGGTGTGACCCGGGCGGTCTATGTTCACATTGGTGCCAATGACAAGTTAGAGGTGGATGTTAGGTCCTTAAAATGATTTCCCGAGAAATTAGGGCCAGTTACAAAGCAGGACCTCAAGGGTAGTGATTTCAGAAATACAATACCGCACCACGTGCTACGCTAGATGAAGACAACTGGAGCTCCATGATATAAATGCGTGCTACATAGAGTGGTGTACAGGGCATGGGGTGTTGGGTTTTTTAGAGACATGGGCCTGATTTTTTCCTGTTGGCTAAGGCTCTTTAGTAAGACGATTGCAATCTCAATGTGATGGGTTGCATCTGTTTTTGGGGGAGAAGATGGCTAGGGGGTTGGAGGCAGATTTTAAATTAGTATGGGGGGAGAGGGATACGTTGAACTACCACGGGGTGATATAGACACAAGTTAGGATCAGGGGCTATTAACACAACGGAGGGGGAAGTGGGAGGGGGAGCATAATAGGATACATGAAGGCATGTAACTGCCATGTATGTGAAGTAATCAATTTGATAATCAAAATGTATGTTTTTAAAAATTGCAAGAATCTGGCTGAAAAACGGCGAACTGTAATAATAGTTTACAAGGACGGTTGATGGGGTTTATTGGTCATAAGGTCACAATCATTGGCTTAAACATATTCACAACGTACACGTGGACAGTAAATATGAAGGATTACTCCTTATTTAAACATTGACAGAGTTATCCCAAACAGGTAGGTCGGTTATGTAGTTGTTACAACAGGAATTGAAGCCAAATGTAAAAAATTGGATAGAGATGGGGGAGTAAACGATACGGCGAACCATTATTGGTGGAACTTGTACAGGTAAGCAAGAACGGTAGTAAATTAATTGTTGGATGTATGTTTACATAAGCCTGGCCAAATGCCGGGGAAAGAGTGGAAGATGGAATCTCCATATGCAGTTGGCGAAGGCTGCTGGTAGGGCATGTTCTTGTTATGGGGATTTTACTAACCCTGACAATAGATTGGAGTAAGGGGAACTGCGCAGCACCTCCAAAGGTATAAAGTTCTTAAATTTCCTATTGAGCATTTTCTTCACAGATGGTAGAAGGTCCTACTAGACAAGACAATGCGTTTGTGGATCTGTGTGACAGCTCTAATAATAACCCTGATCTTCATTTTGGAGATGAGGGTAAGGGGAAGCTTACGGGGAAAGTGACCATGAATCAGTGTCATTAATTAGGTGCAAAAAACTGGCTGCACTGGCTTAACAAAAACTTTAACTTTAGGAAAGCTATTTTATGCTGGTTAAGGAGCTCCCCTCTGCTTATAACTTGGGGGAACTATGTTTTCTAGGTAAAAGATACTGAGCAATGTGGACCACTTTTCAAAGGATATATACAACATTACCTTTCTAAATTCTGTACCTGTAATGTAACAATGGTAAAAACTGAGGTCCCACTCCTCGCTGGCTAATCTCAGGTAAAAAGGGAAATGGAAAAACAAGAAAAATGGCTTTTTAAAATTTTTGAAAACAAAGGCACCGAACAGCTTACGTGAGTACAAAAGCTTATAATAAAGACTGCAAGTAAAGCAATTAAACTAGCTAAAATAGAAATAAATATGGTGATTGCTGATACAAGCAACGCCACCCCAAATATTTAAATGGTAAAAGAATGCGGACTGAATGTGGGACCATTAAATAATGGGGGCTGAGGTTTTGGTTTTGTAGAGGATGCCGAAAAGGCTAATGCTCTAAACCGTTTTTTTTACACTCGGTTTTTTACTGTTGAGAACCTTGTCCTTTACAGTGGATTGTGATAACTATCGGGAAAAAGGTAAGAGTATTCACTTGGCTAACAGAGGAGAGGACTAAACAATTAGACAATTTTAATTATCATAAGCGCCAGGACCAGATGGATATTGCATCCTCGGATTTAAAAAAAGATCTTATTGTTCAGTTCTATCTAGAATCACACTGTTTCTCAGTCTTTCAAGTTCGCTTTTTGTCGGGGGTTGTGCCCCGCGGGATTGGAAAAAGCCAATGTAATACCAATTTTAAAAAGGTAGTCGTTGCCAGCAGCCTGGAAACTGGTGACCTTAAGCCTTACACAAAACGGTGGTAGGGGAAAGGTGAAAAAAACTTGAAACTTTAAGGATATAGTCCTTTACTTTGGGGCTCCAGAGATCAATTTTAGTAGTAGTCAGCATGGATTTATGAGAAATATATCAGCCATGACAAATTTAATAATGTGTTTTATGAAGAAGTGGTAGAAGTTAGATTCATGCACAGCAGTGGATGGGTATATTTGGATTTTGCAAAAGCTTTTGATCTGTGCCACAAGGCGTAATGTATAAACTGAGGCTTTGGCCTTGAAGCAACATTTGTTTCATGGATAGAGAGACTGGTTCTGGACCGCAAAGATAGAGTGGTGGGGTTTAATGGTGCTACATTATGTTGGGCTAAAGTTTCTAAGCGGAGTGCCCCGGGTTTCTGTACTGGGGCGCTTCTGTTTAATATTTGTTTATAATGACGTTAGAAGGGGGCATTGAGAGCAAGGTCTCGGTGTTTTGCTGATCGACACTAAACACTTGCAGAGCTGTTGGAAACTTCCAATGAAATGTGCAAGTGGCCGGCACAGACCTAGATAGATTTCAAAATGTGTGCAGTAAATGGCATGAGAGATCAATTTGATATGTACGGTGATGTCATTTGGATTTAATAACCCTGTTCCACCTACACACCATAAAATAACTCTGTGTTTAGTGCATCTGTAATGGAAAATTGTGGGGGTTCTTGGCATAACAGTACTTAAGCTATAGCAAAAATGCCAAGGTAGCGAACGCTTTGACGCTAGCAAGATATGTCCTTGTATAAAATGGGAATAGATTTCAAAAGAGAAAAATATTATTCTCCCTCTTTAAAGGCACTGGTAAGGCCTTCATTTGGAATATCGGTGCATGAATCCCATATCAAATGGACATCTTTGGAAATTGAGGCAGTATCAGAGAAGGGCAACTAAATTATAAGGGAATGGAGGGCTTGATACTGCAGCAGATTAGACATATTAGGGATGTTTTACATTGGAGAAGCGACGTTTGCGTGGGGGACATGATAACCTTATAACAAATATATTAAGGCCATACAATGAACTCTCTGGTGGCATTGTTTTTTACACAGGTCATATCCAGAGGACCACTTGGCCCTCCTTTAGTTTGGAAAAAAGAAGTTTTCATCTTCAGTTAGGAAAGGTTTCTTTACAGTGCAACGGTGAAACTGTGGAACGTCTTCCATCATATGTTGGTAATGGGCATTTCATTGAATAGCTTTAAAAATTGGCCTGTCATCAGGTAAAACTGAAAATATTGATAATTACGGGTATTAATGCATATAGATCTGGTTGAAGCCAGGGACAACTTTGTCGATTGGATTTTTTCCCCCCTTTTTAGCTGGGTTTTTTTTCCTTCCTCTTGGATCACTTTTGGTAGGGTTTAATCAAAAGGGGGGTGGTGAAATAGTTGGACTTTGTGGACGTACGTCTTTATCAACTTAATTACTATGTTACAATTTAAACATTGTTGTGCTGTGCCCAAAGTCAAACTTTTGGCGTGATGTCCAAAGATTGTACCTCTCTGCTCCTCCCACCCATCCAACCTCTTCCACGTCACATGCCTATTTGGTGGAGGTAGACCCTATGGTCCTACTCCGAGCTGCAGTTTTCCTGCAGGCAGCACTGTTCACTACACTGACACAATAGGACTTATGGGGCATTCCTGTGGCGCAACCCTTAGTAGAGTCCCAAGTGTTCCCTTATAAGTGCCAGCGATAAAGGTGGCGTCCCATTGACTCGGGACTCCCTTTGAGTAACCCACAAATGGGAAGCCAAATGCCCGGTGGCCCCGCGGTCCTTCACCATTGGGGCTCCCTTCCCCCGAGCGGTGATGGAGCATCGGCTTATGACCACTACCCCATCCCATCATTGCGACGCCCTTGCAGCCTCCTTCATACTGCTGCGAACGCGGAGCGAGGGCTCTGGCAAGGGCGCTGGGCTCTTTGAGGTCGGGTGCTATACAAAATAAAGCCCCGCTGAGGCCTCCCCCCCTTGGCCGTTCCCTTCCCTCCCGCTGAGGGGGCCGGGCTTGGGACCCCTCCGTGCACTCTCCCGGTTGACCGGTGCGACATCGTGACAGCGCTGTCCGATCGATCAGCCGGTGGGCATCCCTCGCCGCTCTATCGTCACTTTCCACCCAGCCCATCCTCAATGGTGCGTGCAGGTCACATGACGGTGATGTCTACGCACCGTGTCTGTACGTTACCGACGCTTCTATAAATCAGAAGCGTGGAATTCATCGCGAAATTAAATTGTTATTCGCTGGCCATTATTTGCCAAGGTTTATGAATCGTCGGATTAACGAGTTTTAATAATGGCGATACCACCGCCAGCTTTAGAAATAACAAACGCCATAGATTATCAATAGCCCCTCAAAAGATTACAACATTCTTGAACTCTTCTGGTGGCCAGTCTGCCCATGATATGTATTCCCGCTGGAACACACTGAATTTATGTACAGTGGATTGGGTCGCAACGGTTATGGAGGTGGACAAACCAAAAGTAAAGCTTTAATCAATGAAAGCCATCTTATGAAATGGCACCCGATTTTAATTTTGACACTTTTGAGTTCTCTAACTTATCCCGGCCCACGACTGATACAGCTTAGTACTGGTCTTTGATCTTGCGTACGATTGTTGTAGGTTAAGTAGTATATATAAAGGATATTTATTGAAGTTTTTTCAAGTTTCTTTTGTTTTTTTATTTTTGTTCTATACCCTGAAGATGATAAACCAATGATAACTATAATGTCAAACAAAGCACCAGACACACCTGAGTATTATGCCATGATTTTGCCCTTGTCATTTCACAATGTCCTGTACATTGTTTCATTACAAAACAAATTTGAGAACAAAACACAGTTCTACAAGAACTATACATCATGGTGACTGTTTTTTAAAAACATTTTTAAAACACTTTCGTAATTTGGGACAGCAACTAAGATTAACATAATTCAAAAGCTGTATGCTCCTGTTCTACTCAAATGAGTCCATGAGTCAAAATTGAGGTGATATCTAATTACGAAGGTAGGTTCCCCACCACACTAATTTATAACTATATTTATTCACCACTATTATTATCTTAATTGCTTGTCTCAATAAGTTATGGAGTCTGTCTTGGTTCTATGCTTTAAACAATTTTTCTAAGACGACGGGCTTGGACCAATCATCCCAATTATTCATGAGCCAGTCGTGTACACCTATACTGGTCCTCGCTCAACTCAAAAGTGAACAGCGTCCAAAACGCCCACTCTCCGTCCCACGCATCCCCGTCCTCTCTCCTGGCTCCTATCTCGAGCCAAAACCCAGCGCCCCTCTTTCTTGCCTCTCACTTACCAACACCCTGTTCTTTCTTTTGCCCACAGACTGACAACATCCTTTTCTTTTCTGCCCATAGTATGATAGACACCTGTTCCTTCCCCATTGCCATTCTGAAGCCAACAACAAACCACTTTTTCACCCCAATTGCCATTTTTTCCTGTCCGACACTACTCAAATATTAACTCCCGTTCCTTTTACAAACCACTCAGCCGTTTATTCTTATAACCTAAGTATTTATAGAACTATATACTTTCCCTAACCATGTAATGTATTTACCTGTAACTAGACCGCTCCTTAACAAACACAAAGATATTTTTTAACTTACGTGTAATTTGAACTATACCTGAATATACAAACAACAAGATTCGCGCATGTTCGGACTTTCACCATACGCGGTAAATGTAAAAGCTGTCCCACCAGAACCATGTCTCCATACAGTGCCTTTTCTGTTGCAATAAGTGTCCCCCACCTAACCTTGTTATCTCCATACAAGATAATGGGTTCTTGCATCAGCTGTCCCACCAGAAACATTGTCTCCAAGATACTGGCCCCTTTTAGGTGATTGCTAATAAGCGCAGCCCACCAAAATTGTGCCTCATACAACTTTGTTCGCTGTCCCCCAGACAGGCATTCTGTGGGGGACTTTGCATCGGTGTCCGGAATAAGTGTTCGGTCGACCGGAACAATTGCGCGTCCTGTCTGTCCTTGTGCACTAAAGATCCTCGATGCCCGGAACGCTAGAAACTTTCGTCCATTCCCTTATTGTTTCATAAAGTCCACGAGACTTGTCATGTAAACTGTCTGTTGTGTCTTGACAATAAGCTGGAACCCACCACGTAGAACACGCCAATTGTCTGCGCCCATGCACGCTGTCCTTTTGCTGTTCATTAATAGCGTCCCCCCAGAAACTGGGTCTCCAGTCGCGGGGGTGTGTGTGCAAGTAAGCGGCCTCCCACCGAAAGATCTACAAGGATCTCGAACAGGCACAGTCTCTTGGTTCGCCGATTTAAGCGCATTGCCACGACTCATAGTGCCCACACCAGAATACATGTCTCCATCTACTGGCGCTTTTTTGTGCTAGAGGCTGCCGACGGACCACCAGAACAGGGCGAAGGCAGGGGGCAGAAGCGGAAACTTGTCTCCATTACGTTACTGTGTCCTTTTTGTTGTGTTTGCAATAAGCCTGTCCCACCAGTACAAATTGTCTCCCTTTATGTCCCTTTGTGTGTTTGGCAATAAGCTGTCCCACCATAAAGATTGTCTCCATTACTGAGTCCTTTTGTGTTTGCAATAAGTCTGCCCACCAGAAGATGTCCTCCTTACAGGTCCTTGTGGTTTTGCATAGCTGCACAAACTTTGTCCATACTGTTTTTTTTGGGAGAGCTGTCCCACCAAAAACATTTCCTCCATTACTGTCCTTTTGTTGTTTGCAATACAAGCTGTCCCACCAGAACACATTGTCTCCTCACAGTCCTTTTCGGTTTGCAATAGCTTCCCCTGTCCCCCCAGCCAACATCCTCCACAGATTTCCTCCATCTACTGTCCCGTTTGTGGTTTGTCAGTAAGGCTTTGTCCCACCAAGAAACATTGTCTCCATTACTGTCTTTTGTGGTTGTACCTAAGCTGTCCCACCAGAAACAATCACTATGGCAACAGGTTTCCTTTCGTGTTTTTTGTAATAGCTCTCCTCAGAATAATTTTTCCACATCTCAAAGAACTTCCTTTAGCAATTGTCCCTGGGGTAAAGGTGTCCATTTACAAACAAAATATTTATAATAACAGCAGCGGTCTGCACTTCTCAATCGTTCAAGACTTTATTGTCTTGACAACAATCTTAATAAGGTTCCTTAAATAAGTTTCCATCAGTCTTTATTTATTGTCCAAACTACATACAAGGTGCACCTGGGGGGTAAAGATGTCACAAGATGGTGTTTTTACATCTAATTGTTTAGCTTTTAGTAAAATATTTAAACATTTGTTAAAATATTTGAAGTAACAGCAATCATTTGTATTTGATTGCGTTATAAAAATAAAATAAAGTTTTAAACAATAAGTATTTGTTGTTTTAATAAAAAATCATGTTCGATAATGCCACAATGACATGGTAACCTATTGTTTATTTATGTAACATTTGTCCAATACGTTTAAGCCTTAAACAAAATCATTTTTGTACTATAAAATAAACAACACCCACATCACTCTAACTATAAAAACACACACACCACAACCCCCCCACCACAACACAGTCTATAGATGTGGAAATTAATGTATTTTTTTGTCAATATATATATAAACATAAATGAAGAATAAAAACATTTAGCAACAAACAGGCAAAACTGGATATATTTTTAATATATTTTATTGGCGTTAATAGTAATATGTTACGGTATCAAATATTTTCTTATTACACAATATGGCACGATCTTTGCTTGTAATGAGCACAACGCAGGCCATAAATGTGTTAACGCGTTTGTTTGTCAAATTCCACTTCAATACTGTCAGTTTTCCCGAAATGATTTTGAATATGGATAATCTTTTAAAAACGACATTCCTTTAGCTATATAATGGTACATATAATACAGTAATGCCTGCACACGACCTCACGTCTTGTATTTGTCCTATTTTGGTATTGTGTATCACTGTATCATTTTCTCATTAAAAATCTCATGAAGTTTTACAGGAAACATTTCCGTTGTCCTGGGGAACACCCAAACTATCAAAAAATATTTGACAGTTTTTTCTTCATAAAATAATCAATCTCCCGTGTTGGCCCCGGCTGTCGTGAATTCGTCCGCATTCACGATATCCGCCACTTTCTTTTGAACGATCTGCGTTGGGGTAGAATAATCGCATGGACACCCCCTGAAATTTCGCCGGCGACAGTCCGATTCCTATTTCTTAATTTATAGTTGTTCATCTTTAATGGTAGTCGTATACTACCTCGCGTCTGTTTATTTTTATCTCATATATTTCAAGTACTTTTAATACACAATCATGTTTAAGCGTAGATTTGTGTGGGTTCAGCAATGGTATTTTCAGCTGTTAGATGTTCCTGTTCTAACAAGAGAAGAAATCCCCCCCTTGTTTCTTGATCAAGGCGATCGTCGAAAAGGGAACCGTATCAGCCCATTTAAAATTCGAATCCGATCGACCGATAAGGATTTGTCGGCTTTTCTGCGTGCCTGAAATATGTTCGACAAGACAGTATTCCACGAATGCTGAAATTTGGTTGTTGAAATCGGGTCTGGAAAGGCCTTGGCCCGGAACCTTTTGCCCCATCTAACATTAAGGCGGGCATAATTTAAACTTGGCTGTAATGATGAAACTCTAGGCCAGGGTTTTCCTCTGATAATTCCCAGAAAATGCCTTTGTTGTCCACAAAAGCGAGTTCTCACGACACGGTCCCTTTGGAATGTGTACCGACCACCCCAGAAAGAGAATTACTTTTCGTGGTTCGATATCTTGAACTAACTCTGTTGGTATACTGTAGACCTTAAGACAGGCGCGACGTCGCATACTTGTCTTTTCGTTAGCAGAGCCACACGGCTGTGGCCTATTCTCACGGCGGGTGAGACCTGAACTCTTTGGATGTACAACAGACGTGTTGCTGTAATTTGGTACTTTAAAATGCTCATGATCTTCCTGACTAAGACAGGAAGATCTCTATTTCTAGTTAATTTATCTTCCGAATCCTAAGCCTTCTATCCATATTTTTGAGGTTTGGTTACATATATGCTCCAAAAAATTGGCCCATTTAATTCAAGAGCTGGGCTGTAAAACTGGGGCTTTTTGATAAAGCCCATCATTGCCCCCTGTCGATCGCGCGATCATGATGGTGACCCGCATTATCTTTTGTAAAATATCCCTGCGTAATTGGATGCTAAGGTTTGATGGAATTATATTAACAGAGTCTCTATATAAGCTCTCTAAGCATATAGGTTTGTCACTTCGTCGAAATCAACGTATATCACCCAGTGTACTTCCCATCTTGCTTAAAAGAGTGGGCTTATGTGTAGTTTTTATTAGGCTGACGTGAGCCTCCTCTGTACTATATCTGTATTGTCGGGTCTGAACGATTCCGCAAACGACGTATAATCCTCTAACTTCGCGTCCTGTTTAAGTTCATAATAAATTAGCAACTCTCCCTTAGTTATCAAACTATCCAAGGGCTCACTTGTTCCCTAGCACGCCGCAACAGTTTGAACTTCTACATAAAGGTGTTTTTTTCAATACTTGTTCTGCGTAGGCGGTAAATTTTGAAATATATCCAACTCGGATTTTGCACATTCCATCCCCCGAGGAATCGTGTAACGAAAGCCTAAGCGTTTTTAATTAGAAGATGTTCTTCAGAGACAACACTTGTTGTTTCTCTGTCGTCGGCGTCGCGTACGCGTCGCTTATGTGTTTACTGAAAAGGGTCAGGACTACAACATCAAGTATGCTTTTCTTTACGTTGTGTTTTCCGAATATGGGTCTTGATTTGTTCATTTATTTTTGATTCATAAAACTGGCTGATAGCACGCTAGCACAGCATCTTTGGCTTGTTTTCTAGCAGCCAGTTTTTACTGCATTTAACAGTGTCAACTCCTTTTCTAAACCAGAGGTACTACCCCTGCTCAAAGAGGCCCGAAATAGCCCCGCAAGACACTAGCCTTGCTAATCAGAGGCCGGGAAACCCTCCCAGCGCATGCCCTGCGTGGTTTATATAATAATTGTGAATAGGTAATGGGGGCCCCCCCGTCCTCTCTGTGCCATCATTTTTATCGTCTCCTTGCTGTTCAGAGTGTCAATCGCGCAATAAGTTTTTTTACCATATTAAAATTTACAGGTTTGCTGGTTCCGTGATACGATATTGTAATGGTTGTCAAGTGTTTGTTACAGAGCTGTTTTAGTCAGGCCTGCTATACTTTTGCCGTGACTATTCTCATTCACACATTTTTTCACCTTTGGCTCCACAGTTTCTTAAAAGCTGACAGAACTGCCCAACAAGTTGGTGTTGAATATATCGCAAAAACAACATTGGTATAAATCCGTCTTTAAATCCCTCCTTGTACATTTTCTTGTTCTCTTTGAGGGTAAAACACTGTTCTCTTTTTGTTATTGTCTATTTCATCATCCATTAAAAACAACGTACAGGCAACTATATTTGTTGTGAAGCATAAAAACGCTTTGCGTCGCCTCTTTCCCTACTTGTTTTTTTTTTTTCGACCCATCTTGCCGTAACCCCGGCAACCCAATTTTGCTAACTTTTTACAGGCTAACTGGGTATAAGTCGATTAAGTTACAGAACGTCTCTTCAACAACTCGTCGTATCTTATTCGAAGTGTTTGCGGATTGAATGTTTTGAAAAATGCAAGTTGTGATTATGCCTTTATGACCAGTTTCATGCATATAACGTAATAACCCATTTACAAAATGTTCTCTGGATCGGCTTGCGCTTTTAAGCGTAGTAAAAAAACACCATCTTCCGGCCCAAAGTATTCCATTATGAGGGTATTGAAATCTCTACTAAAGCCCTTCGTAAGGTCCACGAAGATGAACAGCTTTTGATACTTTAGTGGGATACTCCAGCGCTGTGTTGTTTTGCAGGGTCCAGTTTGGCAGAAGCCTTGCAGGGCAGCATTATAACTAAAACGATCGTCTACCTTCCATAACTATCGTGCAATTGTTTTTCTTGTGATCCCAAGAATTAAACTTTTCAGATAATCCTGTCCACTTTACCATCATCTTAATTTCTCCGCCGAATCTTCTTCTTTTTAATAATTTTTCACTACGCTAAATCGGTTTTTGTGTGTCAAGATCCCTTCTCAATCTGTTTTGTGCTTCCTCACAATGAAGTGACTACCCGTCAATGATCATCGGCCCTTTCACCAGCAGATCTTCAGTTTTATCAAGCGGTTTTCAGTCCTTTAGTGTTTATAAGCCGCAATCGTAAATAATCTCATCATGTAAGTTTGTTCATAACCTTCTTTGGAAATATTATACCCTTTATAAACTTACAATCCCTCACAGTATCACTTATTTTTAAATAACGTTTAGTTTAAGGCATAGACTCATAGATTGTATAATTTTTTCCCGATTTACTAATGCAAAGGTTTTTTTTGATACATCGACGGGTCTACCACCGTATTGCTCCGGTGGTGGTGTATTGTAACTACCACCAGTCCTTGTAACTATCATTTACCTGAAAGTATTGTTCCCTTCCCTCAGGTAACCGCCACATTCTGGTTTTCACGGTTCTGTTGAACTTTCCCATAACGATGCGGCCTTGACTTAGTGAAATTTGAAATGTTGAAAAAATTCATGTATTTTTATAACACGGTTTCAGACAGTTCCTCATACATTGTCATTCTTATGATGAAAACACTCTCGGCCCATCTGTTTTGCAAGTTTTCTTGGGACTTCCCCTGTTGATAATATGTTGTTACAAGCACTGCACATCACAGTTTGATCCTGTTTTTTTATTTGAAATTCTCACCACCCTGCAAATTTTTGAAAGGAGTCTAATGACCATTAAATATAGTTTTAAACACGTTTTCTTTGGAAAACTCACATCAAAGACAATCCCGAGATCATCCTGCCCACTGTGTCGTCTATGCTCATGCATCCCTCAACACTGTTATTTCCTGTTTATGAGAGAAGACTTGTTTTTATAGGTTTGTAATAAAATGAGCTGTTCAAATTACAGAGCACTGTTCTTGATTCTTTTTTTGTAATTGCACTTTATGCATATGGTCCCATTTTGTGAGCTAAGCTTGGTGGCCACGTCTTCTACCCATTATGCTGATTCAAAAAAGGTGGGGACTTGAGACATGTAGTGTGGGGCGGTATATTCCAGTTTTCGGGGCGTCTTCCCCCTTTGAAAAAAGATTAGGCGTTCAAATAATAAATAATTTTCAAATTGTTTAAAGAACTCGAAAATAACTCAATGTCTTACCATTGAGCAGCTGAGCTAAGGTCTGTTGATCTGGGGAGTCCATTTTGTCTGGAATACTAAAATTGGTTTAATGATAGATGCAGAAGTAGTTTAACCGGGCTTCATCATATGGACTACGTTGCTAAGTTGGGGGGTGCCACAAGGGTTTCTGTGTGTGGGTGCTGCTTCTATTTAATCTATTTATTCACGATTTGGAAGTGGGTATTGGGTCAGCAGTTTCTGTGTCTTGCTTGACAACTACAAACGTTTTTCGACCATATAAAATCTGTCAGAGGATAGAATTCGTGCAAGGGGAATCAGATAGTTTGTCCACATTGGGCTCGAAGTGGCAGAATAGATTCAATGTTGAGAAATGTAAGGTGATTCCATGTTGAAGCCTTGGGTGCTGCCCTTTTACCTATAATAATGGCTCTTTTTGAAATGAATCCTGTTTGGAAGGGATTTGGAGTTTTGGTGGACCACAATCCAGTACAGGCCAGCACAGCAGTGTCAGGCGTCAACAGCCATAGCCAAATCATGTCTTGTCTTGTTAATAAAGAGAGTAGGGAGTTAAGGGCGGAAAATGATTTTCTTCTGCTTACCAAGTAGGCCTCATAGGGACTATGCAGTTCAATTTTTGGAATCCTGTTGTACATAAAGGACATCTTTGAAATTGAAAAGGGTTCCAGAGAAAGGGCAACTAATTAACGGGGCTACTTGGGGAGCTTGAATAATGAAGAGGACTGAAAAATTATTACGGCTGGATAAAGGGCGCTTGAGTAGGGATCATGATTACTTGTGTATATATACATAATGGCCATACTATAAACTACTAGGCATTGTTCACTAATAAGCATCTCAGAGGACACGTGTAACATCCCTTAAGGAACTGTTGGGTCTCCAAACAGTTTTTATTGTTTAAATGAAAGCCAGGTTTTCCTACCTTTAAAACCGGCCATCAAACCACACTCTCTATCTACTCCGCTCCCTACCGTGCTTGCACAGCCCAAAATTAGAAATCACTGTCAGAAAGTTAGGGGGTGCGATGTTCTGAATCCTTGCGGTCATAAAGACTGGTTTTCCTCCTCTAATCTGCTGCGTTGACACCATCACATGCTTTTAAAATGCCTCCCACTTGCTGGCCCTTCCCTAATCGTGAGGCCCTGTGTCCCCTCCCCTTCGCAGCCCCATAGCCACGCACTGACTCTAGCTCCCTCACACTCATGGGTTCCTGTGCCTCCATGAGTTGGGAAGGACCTGGGGCCCCCAGTAAGGAGGACACCCGAGTGGGAGGGGCCCAGGGCCCCCACGTGGAAGGGGCCCTCGGGGCCCATGAGTGGGAGGGGCCCCTGGGGCCCATAGTTGGACGGGGCCCCCCCGAAATGGGAAGGACCCTGGGGCCGTCCCCGGTGAGAAGGACCCCCGAGTGAGGGCCCTGGGGGCCCCTGATGGGGGGGCCCATGGACCCCCCCCGAGTGAAGGGCCCCAGTGGCCCCTGATGGGAGGGCCCCTGGCGCCCACAATGGAAAGGGCCCAGAGTGGCCCGAGTGGGAGGGCACTCAAGGGGTATGCCCCTGGGGCCCCCAAGTGGAAGGGGCCCAGGGCCCCAGAGTTGGGAAGGGCCCACAAATTTAATGGGCCTCTTGAAGGCCCCCGATTGGAAAGAGGCCCGGGCCTCACCGATGGAGGGCCCCAAGTTGGTAAGGCCCCTAATGGCCCTTAATGGGCGGGGCCCCCCCGAGTTGAAGGTGCCTGTGGCCCCTGAGTGAAGGGACGCCGAGTCGGGAGGTGGGCCCCAAATGTGAAGGGCCCCTGGGCCCCCTAGTGGAAGGGGTTACCCTGGGCCCCCGATGGGAGTGGCCCGAGGGCCCCCAAGGGAGGGGCCCCTGAGTGAATGGGCCCGAGTGGTGAGGTGGGCCCCCAATTGGGGAGTTTTTGCAAGGGAAAGCCCTGGGCTGCAAGGGAGGGGGCCATGGGGGCCCGAGGGGAGGAAACACAATAAGAGGACTTCACATGTCAGTTGCAGGACTCAGACGTGCAGACCCTGGTGATGGCTTTGCAAACCATATCACAAGCACACATATAAATGTCAACATATCTTCAAAACGATGTAAAATAAAATGAAGTAAATTGCAAAAATCCCCAGGAAGCCAATTCCTGTCAATTTAGCTAAAGTCATTTTTTGGGATCCCACAGTTTACCCTTTAAGACTTGACGAAAAAATGTTTAGGCGGGCAAGTTCGTGAAAGGGTTTACGCTGCGAGAATGGTAAAGGTAAAGTGGACATTTTGTATGGCAGGTTCACTGGTCCAGTATAAAAAAAAGGCTGGATGAGTTTTTTGCGACAAGGAACATGTTTCAAGTTACTGTAATTGGATCATCCATTACGTAAGTTGATCCCGTGAATTTTCCCGATTTGCCACCCAGGAGTCAGGAGGAATTGTTTTCCCCTTCATAAATTTGGTGTTTTTTTTTTTTTTCCTTTCTCTGGATACCTCAACAGTTTAGGCAGGAACTTGAGGATAATTGCTAGATGGTTAATTGGAATAACCCGTATTTCTTTGGATTCAACCTCCAAATACTATATTCTAATAATGAGCACTGTTGATTTGTTATTGTATTGCCCTTGTGCAATGCCTTTCCTTTGAAGCTAGTTTGGTGGCCATGTTCTCCGTACCCTTTGATACAGAAAAATGTGGGAGATTGACATTTTATTTGGTCGTGTGTGTGTGGGGGTGGTGGATTTCTAAGTTTTGTGCTGTTTCCTTTGAAAAAGAGTAAGGCTGTTTTAAAACACTAGAGCACTTTAGTCCTTATTTTTCTTGTAATGTAACTTGTGCCTTGCTTCCGATTGAATTAGTTTTTGCCATGACTCTTGTACAACCCTGATATGTTACTATTAATATTAACAACACACCCATATCCCCATCTCCTCATGTCTGCTGCCTGGGAATAACGCTAGATTCCGATCTTTCCTTCAAACCTCATGTCAATTTACTTGCCAACTCCTGTCGGCTCCATCTTAAAAACATCTCCCGCATTTGACCCTTCCTCTCTAAGGAAGCTACAAAAATCCTAGTCCATGCCCCAATCATATCCCGGCTAGACTACTGCAACACACTCCTGTGTGGTTTACCAAACAACCGCCTGGCACCGCTTCAATCCATTCTCAACTCTGCTGCACGGCTCATTCATTTCTCTTCTCGCTTCTCTAATGCCTCTCCTCTCTGCCAGTCCCTCCACTGGTTGCCCATCATGCAAAGGATCAAGTTCAAACTGCTTACCTTATCCTATAAAGCACTATCCAACACAGCCCCTCCATATATTTCAGAGCTGATCCATCGATACTGTCCCAGGCTCAACCTCCGCTCCGCAAGCGATACCCTCCTCTCATTCACCCTTGCCACCTCTTCCCATGCCCGCATTCAGGACTTTACTCGTGCTGCCCCTCTGTTCTGGAACTCCTTTCCTCTGTCTGTCCGTCACTCACCAACCCTTAACGTAACCACCTCCTAAGGCAAGCATATAACCTGGCCTAAACATTACCCCCTTACTACCCAATTTGATCCAACCTGCCTTTCACGCTGCACTGCCAATCTATTAACAGCCTACCGATTCCTGTCACCTTATGTCTCTCCCCCATATCCTCTAGTCTGTAAGCTCTTTGGGCAGGGTCCTCTCTCCTATTGTATCACGGTATTGCTATAAGAAACCCCTCACTCTGTTTACTTATATTATGTATTACCTGTGTATGTAATATGTATGACTTTATATAACATGTATTACCCTGTATTGTAAAGCACCATGGAAGATGTTAGCGCTATATAAATCAATAATAATAATAATTCTCAGACCTGCTGTAGTTAAGGATTATTATGGAGATTCAATAAAAGTTCTTTAAAATGGTGCTAATTTTGCCCCAACCAATCAGATCTTAGCTTTCAAATGTTAAATGAAATCTAATTAGCTGGGGCAAAATTAGCACCTTTTTTAACATTAAGAACTTTTATTGACTCTCCTTAGTCTAGGTGCTACATACTGTATATTCCATCCAGTATTTTCTCCTTCCAATATAACTAAACCAATGAATAACACAACTGTATGTCCTTACCATCGGGACTCATCAGGAAGACTAATACAAGAACCCCAAATATAAATTATTGCTTGACATAATACTTGTCAAAAATTATTATGATGAAAGTATTTTGTATTCCTAAATCAGGACAAGTATAGACTTAGACAACCAACTTAGAAAGTTACCCCACTATCAAACTACGAATCTAAAATCTGTAAATGTTACCAGATTTTTACTTCCCTAGTACATTATGACCCAGCCAGGATATGTTAGAGGGCAGACAGATGACAGACAATGCAAGAAAAATTACTCCTTACGTCAAAATGATAATCACAGAAAAGTTCCCTACCAGGTACCCTATCTTTAGATGTTGAAAAGCCTTGGGACAAGGTTGATTGGCTGTACCTCAGACAAAGTTCTATCAGATTGTGCTTCCTTTACCTAAATATTCGCAATCAGGAGTTATACACCAACCCCGAAAGATTAGTGTAATGTGGAGTGAAAACAATCTCAGATAAGAACGGGACCAGACCAAGTCTGCCCCATGTCCCTGACGCCTGTTTTGACATTATGTATGGAAACCTTCTTGACAGAGTCGATAACATTCACGCCAATATCAGGGGACAGAGTGGATCAGAGAATCAAAGGTCCACCCTATTCGCAGGCCAACACTATCCCAACCCGAGACACAACCACCTGCTTCCCTACCCAAGTTCTTGGAATACTTTGGTTAATTCTTGGGTTTAAAACAACCACTCTTAAACAGTAGCCTACCAAATTACATTCTACCAACCCCAACACAAGGCTCCTTGACAGATATTTTCATTATAAAATGGATAACGAACTCCTTTTAAAAACCTTGGGGTAGCAACAGCCAGACACAAGAGCCTATTCACACCCACTCTCTCCTCCTGGGCATCTTACCACTTTCGTATCTGGAGCGTATCAATGCTGTCAAAAATGAGCAAGCTCCTCAAAATATGATATCTATTCAGCCCCCCCTCCCCCCCCCCCCCCCCCCCCCCGAGCCTTACCATCTTAACACTGGTTACGCACAGGCTTTGCAAAGCTCCAGCAGGCAAATACTTAAGTTCCATATGGCACAAACAATACACACAAAGGACCCGTATTACGAAAGAACTATTTAGCTCGACAGCTGACGGGAAGGTTTGGCTGCCTAGCGATTAGAATACTAAAATATTATTGAGCTGAAAGACTCGTTCCACAACCCAATGGGAACAAACCGACTCACAAAGCAACTGGGTGAACATAAAAAATGAATTATTTATGCCGTCTAAATGTTTAGTCGATTTTCCTATGAATA
Source organism: Hymenochirus boettgeri (assembly GCA_019447015.1). Classification (NCBI taxonomy): domain Eukaryota; kingdom Metazoa; phylum Chordata; class Amphibia; order Anura; family Pipidae; genus Hymenochirus; species Hymenochirus boettgeri. The sequence goes on along the minus strand of CM033473.1, from coordinate 100,399,503 downwards.
CCCCCAAGCAACGACACCTCACTTCCCCATATTCGTACAATACATGATCTAAATCTAAAATTCTGGGACACATGCCCCATAAATATAAAACTCATTCCCAGTTTGTCAACCCCACTACTCCTTTTTCTATAACCCGATATTCCCAAACAGCATGTCTACCCAAACGCAGAGTATTGTGGTACATAAAGGAGTCTATAGACTCAAGATATCTGTGATTTCTCAATCACATTTCATCTTGCCATGGCACAACATTACCATCTAAGTTCCACATAGGAAAATACACACTGCTATAAATATATACAATGTCTCATTTCCACACAAACTCTAAAGGGACACTTACGAACGTAATACTTCCAACTATGAGATAATGCTCCAGGGAAACAAGGTATTTTGTTCTAATAATACACAATTTTTGGTGGAAACTCCAATGGCAAAAACCCCCCAAAAAAAAAACAAAGGGGGGGGGATTTTCTCTCAGTCCTCGAAATGCTCATTAATGCCACAGGCACACAAATGCCATAAGGAATATGCTCAGCAGCAATAATGTGATTAGCTGCTACTTGGGCCGGGGCAGGGGGTGTGACATTCACGTGTGTGAGTGGGCAGTTTCTAGTGGTGGGGGGGAGGGGTTAGGGCATCTGGAGCATTCTGGGGGTGGTATTAAACATTGGGTGTGATAAGGAGGAGGACTCAGTCTCCTCTCGTTAGTGGGAGTTGGGGTGGTCTTGCGGGTCGGAGTGCGGGAGACCACCCCAGAAGAGGAGACTCCCGGGCAATCCGGGAGAGGGTGGTCCTGGAAGTACCATTTAAAAAAAAACTTACTAACAACTGACACTGTCAGCCGGTAGGAAGATGCGAGGGTGCAGGACGTGCCTATCTATGCACAGGAACTATCCCCAATTGCCTACCCATGGGCTTACTCCGGTGGCGTAGCTACAGATTTATGGGCCCGATGTAACATTACTTTACCCATTTCACCTGAGTTAAAACTATCAGATAAACTTAGATCCTTTCAAACCTTCTAACAATAACTAACCAAACTGACGCTAGTAAAATGCTTTGTATAAACACTGGTAAAAAATATCGGAACAAAGACTGGTTACATCTTGGATGCAGAAACTAATGAACTGGTTGGGAAGGAAAATGGCACTGCACCACAGGCCAGGACTGGTTAAATACTTGGCCCACAAGACAATGGTAAAAATGCTTTGACAAAGGCCACTTGTAAACAGTTGGCATACAGACTGTAGTTTGGAAACCACAAAAGGGGCCCCCTTCTTGGCCAAGGCCCTGTTATGGTGCATCCCCTGCACCCCCTGGTAAGTAGCGCCCCCAGCCTCGACTGTCCTCAAAACTTCGTTCTTACCCATTTCGCATCAGTCATTTTTAAACCTTTATCTCCACTATTTTCTGTTGATCTGATTGACAGGTTAGGTAAACAGTATTATATGGTAACCAGTTGGTTAACAAAACTACAACTCCCAGATTCACTCAAAAGGTTGAGATTTACAATTCAATACACCTTTTTTTTGTTTAACAGGACTGGGAATTTTCTACCTGACCCAAGTTCTTTTACCCGAAAAATGACCCGCCAACCCATTCAAACCCAGCAGGTTACCCAAATCAACATGCAATGTGGGAACCCCACTGGTACCTGACCCCGATGTAGGACTCTACCACGGCTAGCGGATTTATTTCTTAGCCAATGAAACTCACTTTTTCTCAGTAATCCTTTTTTCTCTTTTTTTGCATTAATAGTGCTAAGTGCGATTGAACCAGTGTGTTAAAAGGGGGCAGGTACTTTCATTTAACAACATACCTAGGTTAGGACAGCAGTCTTCTTCAGTTATAACAATTTGAAAGGCTTGTCCACCCTTAAAATAAAAAAAACTTTACAACTGAACGAAGGACGTGTCAGTTATCTGGCCTGCAATCCTAAATGTGTTTTGAGAAGTTGGTAACCACGATATTTAAGGGGAAGTCCAGCCTAAAATGAGAAAACTACATACAGGTAAATCACCCACCAAACCCTAAACGGTAATAGTTTGAAATCTGAAATATACGTCTAATTGAAACTGCACAATGTTCCTGTTTCCCTGTTTCTGCTTCCTGGTTCTTTCCACTAAGCAACTGCAGTTAGGCTTGCCAGTTTGGAAATCATAACCAAGCCTGCGGCCTCTCTGAGCAGCCCAGACTCAGTAAATGGCTCAGTTTCCATGAGTCCTCCAGAGAATAGCAGGCATACAGTAATGAATCTAGGTACCAAAGTATGATAGATCAACATATTTTAAAGAGGCCATTCTTTCTAACGACATCTTGTGAGTCCTCTGATGACTTCATGCAGTGAAGCGTTCTCTACAGAATGGAACAGCAATACATTATACTTAAAAACTGGTTAATAATACTAATAATAATGTTGCTGTAAGATATCAGTCGGGGTTGGGGCAGGTAACCCGACAGTGTGCCGTTTTATTTTTTCAAAGGACTGCTCTTGCCATATATCCAACCCCCCATAAAGTTACCAGGGGGAGACCGGATGTGTTAACACAAAAAGCATTATTAGCAGTGTGAGTAACAAACAGTTTTGAGTCTTCAAAAGTTTACCTTCCAATGTTAGGTTTTATGGTAATTTTCCTAAATCAGCTTTCTTTCCAGTAAAATAAGGACAAGTCCATGTTGTTCAGAATTTCTTGAATAGCATGGTGCTTCTATTTCATTCTTTGGCAAATGATAGATTGCTATATCTAAAGAATTAAAATCCAAAATATTTATCTAGCATTACAGTAGTTCATTAGAGATTAAATGGTCTGTTGTACCAGCATACCAGTTACAAGGTAGAAGGCAATCCTTATCTGTATGAAAAAAATGTTTTTAACAGAGCCAGCATGGTATCTTGTATAAGAGAGGTATTATGATTCAAGGGAGGGAACATTTTATTCTCCTCTTTCATTTATAAGCATCATTTTGGACTATGCAGTTGCAATTTGGAAATCCTGTGTACAAAAATGAATAAGGGGAATTGGGGGAGCTTTAATATGAAGAGAGACGGAAAGGTTACAATTATGTACGCTGGAGAAAAGGCGTTGCGTGGGGGAAATGATTACTGTGATAAAATAAATCAAACGGGGCATTGTTCACCAATAGAGCATGTCAGAGGACACGTGGACATCCCTTAAAGACTTGAAGGAAAAAAGTTTTAGAAGGGTTTTTCACTGTGAGAACGGTAAAGGCTATAGAACTGGTCTTCCAGTGGACGTTGTTAGGGCAGTTAATTGGTCAGTTTCACAAAGTGGTGAATTGAGGTTCATGCAAACAAGGAATGTTGCAAGTTCTGGTATTGATACATAAAGTAGAGGTGATCAGGGAATGGAAATTTCCGATTGCCAGGGGAAAAGTAGGAAGAATTTTGGTGGGTTTTTTATGCCTTCTCTGATCAACAGTAGGCAGGAAATGAGGCTATTGCTAGAGGGTTGGACTGGATGGACATATGTCTTATTAACCTTATACTATAATATACATATGGCTTGTGAAGGTTCTCATTCATCGGTCAATGGTAATCGTTGTATTCAATTAGATCAACTGGACTTGAAGTTTAGTCTTGAAAAGTTTCGCTAGTCACCGGACGGCTTCTTCAATTCAGAATGACTTGTCAAGAATCTGGGCAATTATGTTACCCTGGAACAAATCCCAATTAGCATATCACAGCCAGTGTTAAGGGGGGATTGGATAGGGCTAAGAGGTGTTGTATAGGAAAGCCCAGAGGTCGGGTCAGGACTCAGCCGTGTATCTGATTCTACGGATAAAGGACATACCTTGAAGATTAATGTTACATTTACGGGCGAAGGAACGTGACTGGTTCAAGAAGGTGTTAGGAGGCCATTATGTGAAAATCAAGAAACCAAGCCTAATAGAGGTGGGGGGAGTTTTCGGACACACTGTCTGCGTACAAGGCTGTTTTAACACTTACCTCTGGGCGATTTCCGATAACACCTATTAGCACTATTCCAAGCCCACCTTAGACACCTGGCTGTGATATTGCTAATTGGGATTTCCAGGGGACATAATTGCCACGATTCTTGTACAAAGTCATTTGAATGAGAAAGCCAGTCGGATGATGACTAGCGAAAGTCTTCAAGAAATACATTCAAGTTCCAGTTGATCTAATTGAATACAAAAAGATAACTATACTATACGAGCCAACATAGTTAATGTGAACAGGAAGCGGTGGGGGACGTCAGTGCTCTGCGGGAGGATCGCGTGTAGACTAAAGGCTAAATGAATTGTTCTCCATCTGTACAAGAGCCATTGTCAGACATCAGTTCGTTCTGTGAGATTAATAGCTGCTTTTAGCTGACAGAATCATACGTGTGTACAAAAAGTTTTCCAAAAATACCTTCATAAGGATATAAAACACAATCGGGTTAATTCAATAAACAGTTCTTCTTGTTTTGAAATGGTGCTATTTTGCCCCAACCAATTCTGATCGTTTAAAACTTGAAAGCTAACATCTGATTGGTTGGGGCCACAAAAATTAGCACAATTTTAAGCAATAAGAAACTTTATGCATCTCCGGAATATAGTGACAAAAGGAATTAGCGGATAACTTAATTACAGTAATAAGGCATTTGGTTTTCGCCAGCTGAAATGTAATTTACAAAGAATAGGAGATACCCTTTAACAGTACAGTTTCTCTAAGAGAATCATAACAGGGAGAGGGAGGGTTGAGTACTCTAATAGCTCCACCCCTTCCGAGAAAATCTTGGGTCCAGGAATTTTTGCCCTTTGGTCGTAAAAATTTTGAAAAATTGAGGTTTGGCAACCCTGCCTAATAGTCTAAAAACCTAGCCTAACCTAACAACACATCTAAAGCTAATCTGACCCTATGAAATGGCCTTTAACAAGACTAACACATGTAGGAAAAGAAAATAAGAAAAAATAACCATTTGATTAATCGACTGCAATCAGCAAAGAAACCATCTTTGGTTGTGTTCACCCAATGCCATATAGCTTTAGACCCAGTCTACACGGTTCTCCCAAGGGTCTCTTATACTTGGCAACCCAATAAATCAGATGTAACGAAAAAACAAAGGGGGGTTTAGCAGACACAGACAGAGACTTCAGAGTACCAGGACTATGTGTGTGAAGGTTGTTGTCAGTACGAACAGGCAGTAAAGGTCCTGCTATAGTAAGAAAGAAAGGAAAGGTCCCATACAGGGAGAAGAGGGACAGTAAAGGTTCCATACAGTGGAACAGAAGTAAAGGTCCCAATACCAAAGAGAAACAGAAACGTAAAGGTCCCCATACCGTTAGAAACGCAGACAGTAAAGGTCCATACAGTTGAGAACAGGACAGGAAATATCCCATACAGTGAGAACAGAGAGTATAGGGTCACACAACAACTAGAGAGAAGACAGTTAAAACTCACACACAGTAAGAACAGACAGTATAAGGGCCATACATGCAGAACATAAAGGTAAATTTGTCCCATACCGTGAGCAACAGGCAGTAAAAATGTCCACTACGTGAGAAACAGTCAGACGGTTAAGGTCCCAACGGTGAGGAGAACAAACGGTAAAGGCCCTACACGAGTGAGAAAACAAAACACAGTAAAGGTCATACAGTAAACAGACTGTAAAAGTACCATCAGTAAGGACAGATAGTAAATTCCTATACAGTATCACAGATAGTAAAGGTCCCCCTTTACAGTGAGATAGACAGTTAAGGTCCCAGTGAGTACAGATAGTATAGGTCCAAGTAAGCACAGAGATTAAAGGTTCCAATAAATATGCTGACGCATTTCAAAGGTCCATAGAGTAAGAACAAAAATTAAAGGTGTCCCATACAGTGAAAGAAAAAGACAAGTAATGGTCCCATACCAGTTAGAACAGGACAGTAAAAGTAAAGGTTTCCACCACGTTGAGAACAAACAGTAATGGTTCTATACGTGAGAATACCGACAGTAAAGGTCCCATACAGTGAGAACAGACTGTAAAATGGCCCATACAGTGAGAGCAGAAAGTAAGATCCCACGCGAGTAAGAACAGACAGTTAAAGCGCCATACCAGTAAGAAACAGAAGTTAAGGTCACACACAGGAGAGCAAGACTGTAGACAGTAAGTTTCCATACATGTGAGAGCCAGACAATAAGGTCCCATTAAGCGAAAAGCAGACAGTAAAGGTCCTCCCATACCCCAAAATTTTTTGGGGGGGAAAAAAACAAAACACCGCAGACAGTAAAGGTTCCATACAATAAGAACAGACAGTAAAGGTCCCATATACAGCGAGAACACAGTAAAGGTCCCATACAGGAAAGAACTGAAAGTAGTAAAGGTCCCACACAGTGAAAAAAGATGGGAAAGCGTCACAAGTGAGAACAGATTGGTAAAGGTCCCATTACAGTGAGGAACAGATGGTAAGGTTCCACACAGTGAGACAGGATGGTAAAGGCCCCCTAACAATGTGAAACCAAACAGTAAGGTTTCATACAGTTAAAAAAAGACTGTAAAAGTCCCCTACAGTGAGAACTGAAGTAAACATGTTACTACAGTGATCACAGATTCATAGGTTACCGTGCAGTGAGAAAAAGATGGTAAAGTGCCATACAGTGATACCCAGATAGTAAAAGTCCCATAAAGTTATAATAGACAGTTAAGGTCCCAGTGAGAACAGTAATATAGGTCACAGTGAGAAAACAGAACTAAAGATCCCATAATATTCTTAGTGCCATTCTATAGGTCCCATACAGTTAAGCAGAGAAAGTACAGATCCTATTACAATGGAACAGGGACAGTCAAATGTCCATACAGATTGAGAACAGGCAGTAAAATGTACCATACAGTGAGAAGTCAGACGGTTCAAAGGTCCCACACATGAGAACAGTCAGGTAAATGACCCACACGGTTGAGGACAAACGGTAAAAGGCCACACATTGAGAGAAAACCAAACCAGTAAGGTTTCATACAGTTAAAAAAACGACTGTAAAAGTCCATACAGTGAGAACAGATAGTACAAATTCTATACAGTAATCACGATAGTAAAGGTTCCCCATACAGTGAGAATAGACAGTTAAAGCCCCAGTGACTACAGCTAGTATAGGTCCACAGTAAGAACAGAGAGTAAAGGTCCCATACATAGCTAGTCGCATTTCAAAGGTACCAAACCAGTAAGAACAAAAAATTAAAGGTCCATTACAGTGAGAACAGACAGTCAATGTACCATGACAGTTAGAACACAGACAGTAAAGGTTCCACACAGTTGAGAAAAAACAGTAATGGTCTAATACAGTGAGAAACCGACAGTTAAAGTACCATAAGTGAGGAAAAGACTGTAAATGTCCCCTACAGGAGATGCAAGAAAGTAAATGATAGCCACAACAGTAAGAACAGGACAGTAAAGCGCCAATACAGTAAGAACAGAAGTTAAGGTCCCATCACAGGTGGAGAGCAGACTGTAGACAGTAAAGTTTCCCATAAGTGAGAATGAGAGCAGACATAAAGGTCCCATTTTACAGCGAAAGCAGCAGTAAAAGGCCCCCTACAATGAAAAGCAGACAGAAAGGTTCCTACAATAGAACAGACAGTAAAGGTCCCATACAGCGGAGGTTGAACACAGTAAACGGTCCATACAGCAAGAACTGACAGTAAAGGTCCCACACAGTAGAGGACAGATGGTTTAACGGTCCCATACAGTGCGAGAACAGAGTAAAGTCCCATATCAGTGAGAACGAGGTAAGGTTCCCACACAGTGAGGACAGATTTGTAATAGGCCTTGAACAATGTGAACAAACAGGAAAGGTTTCATTAACAGTAAAAAAGACTGTTAAAAGTTCCCATACAGTGAGAACTGTATAGTTAAATTACTATACAGTGATCACAGATCATTAAAGAGGACCGTGCCGTGAGGAAAGATGGTAAAGTGCCATACAGTGATTACCAGATAGTAAAGTCCCATACAGTATATAGACAGTTAACGGTCCCAGTGAGAACAAGATAGTTATAGGTCACAGTTGAGAAACAGAAAATAAAGAATCCCATACATAGTCTAGTCGCATCATAGGTCTCCATTACAGTAAGAAGAGAAGTAACAGGATTTCCTATACACTAGAACAGGGACAGTAAAGTCCCATACAGTGAGGAACAGGCAGTAAAAGTCCCATACAGTGAGAAGTAGACGGTAAAGGTCCCACAACATTGGAGAAAAAAGTCAAGTAAGTAAATGCCCCACACAGGGGAGGCACACACCGGTAAAGCCTACCACATTTTGAGAACAAACACGCTCCAGGTTCATACCAGTAAAAAAGACGGTAAAAAGTCCCATTACAGTGAGAACAGATAGTAACTCTATTACAGTAATCACAGATCGTAAAGGTCCCCATACAGTGAGAATAGACAGTTAAAGCTCCCAGCTTGAGTATAAAGCTAGTATATTGGTCCCAGATAAGACAGAGAGTAAAGTTCCCATACATCTGCTAGCCGCATTCAAATGTCCCATACAGCTAAGAACAAAAAAAAAGGTCCCCAGACAGTGAGAACGACAGTAATGTCCCATTACAGTTTAGAAACAAGACAGTAAAGGTTCCACACAGTGGAGAAACCAAACAGGAATGGTCTAATACAGTGTGCGAACCGACAGTACAGTAACTGTCCCCATACAGTGAAACACAGGACAGTAAAGGTCCCATAAGTTGAGAAACAGACTGGAATGTCCATACAGTGAGAGCAAGCAAGAAAGTAATGATCCCACACAGTAAGAACCAGAACAGTAAAGCGCCATTACAGTACGAGAACGAAAGTTAAGGTCTACACAGTGAGGAGCAGAGTAGACAGTAAAGTTTCATACAGTGAGATGAGAGCAGACAATTAAAAGGTCCCATACAGCGGAAAGCAGACAGTAAAGGTCCCAACAATGAAAGCAGGAAAGTAAAAGGGTGCCATCAATAAGAAACAGACGTGAAAGGTCCCATACAGCGAGACACAGTAAAGGTCCATACAGCAAGAACTGACAGTAAAAGGTCCCATGACAGTGGAGAACAGATGTAAAGTCCATGCAGTGAGAAACAGACGTTAAGGTTCCCCACAGTGAGGACAGCTGGTAAAAGGCCCGACACCACTGTGGAACAAACAGTAACGGTTTTCAGACAGTATAAACAAGACTGTAAAAGTCCCATAAGTGAAGAATGATAGTAAATTACCATACAGTGATCACAGGTAAAGAAAGGTACCATGCAGTGAGAACAGATGGTAACGTGCCATACAGTGATCCAGATAGTAAAGGTCCAATACAGGTATACTAGACAGTTAAAGGTCCCAGTGAGAACAGAAAATAAAGGAATGCCCATACATATACTAGTCGCATACATAGTCCCTAACAGTAAGACGAGAAAGTAAAGATCCTATACAGTGAGCACATAAGTAAGGTCCCATACATGTAAGAACAGGGACAGTGTAAAAGTTCCATCAGTGAGAAACTAAAAACAGTAATGGTTATAATAACAGGAACCGAAAGTAAATGTCCATACATGAGAAACAGACAGTAAAGGTGCCATACAGTTGAGAAACAGACTGTAAATGTCCCAGTTACAGTGGAGAACAGACACTAAAGGTCCTACAGTGAGAGCGAAAAAGTAAAAGGTCCACACAGGGGTAGCAGAGGGAAAAGGTCCTATACCATTATAAAACAAAAGTAAAGCGTCTCAAACAGAGATCAGGGACAGTAAAGGTTCCATACAGTCTGAGCAGACATTAAAGCTCCCATACAATAAGTACCAGGCAGTAAATGTCCCATACAATGAAAAAAAACCAGACAGTAAAGGACCCAACAGTGATGCAGACAGTAAGGTCCCAACAGCAAGAACAGAGTAAGGTCCCACACAGCAATAAACAGACAGTAAAGGTCCCACACAGTGAGAAATAGACAGTAAGGTCCCATGAGTTAGAGCACAAGTTAAAGGGGTACCCATACAGTGAGAATAGATGGTAAAGGTCCCATACAGTGAGACGAGAGGCAAGTTCACACGGAGGAAATACGAAAGGCCACCCCTACCACATTGAACACAAACAGTAAGGTTTCTAACAGTAAAAAAAGAGTAAAGTCCCCTACATGAGAACATGATAGGAAATTTCCTATACCGTATATCACAGATCGTAAAAGGGTACCAGCAGTGAGAATAGATGGTAAAATCCCATACAGTGATCTAAGATCAGTAAAGGGTCCCAATACAGTGAGAAAAGCAGTTCAGGTCCCAGATGGGACAGATAGTATAGTTCCCAGTGAGAACAGAGAGTAACAGTCCCATAACACATAAGATCGTCAACAAATGTCCTATACTTTAAGAACAGCAAGTAAAGGTCCATACAATGAGAACGACAGTTAAGGTCACATACAGTGAGAACAGACAGTAAAGGTTCCCAGGTGAGAACAAACCAGTAATTGGTCTCATACAGTGAGATACTACAGTAAATGTCCCATACCAGAGAAGAGACAGTTAAAGCTCCCCTACAGTGAGAGTTAGAAAGTAACAAACCCACACAGTGAGAACAGACAGTAAGGTCCACATATAATGAGAACTGACAGTTAAAGTTCCCATACAGTAAGAACAGACAGCCAAATGTTCCCAAACAGTGAGGCAGAAAGTAAAATTCCCAACCTTATTGAACCCAGCCAGTAAAGGTCCAAATACAGTAAGAGCAGACAACAAAAGGCCCATACAGTGAGAACAAACAGTAATGGTCTCAGACAGTGAGAACAACCAGTAAAAGGTCCCATACATTTGAGACCAGACAGTAAAGGTCTCATACAGTGAGAAACGGACAGTAAAGGTCCCATACCGTGAGAACGAGACAGTAAAGGTCCATTACAGGAGAAGAGACAGTAAAAGTCCCATACAGTACGAAGAACAGTAAAACGTCCCATACAGTGAGAAGAGACAGTAAAAGTCCCATCAGTGAGAAGAGCAGTAAAGTCCATACAGTGAGGAGTAGAAAGTAAAATCCCACACCAGTGAGAACAGACAGGAAAGTCAAAAGTGGAATTGACAGTAAATGTTCCATACAGTAGAAACAGACAGCAATGTTTCCACACAGTTAGAGCAGACAGACAGTAACAAGTCCAGACAGTATAAAACAGACCAAAAAAAGGTTATCCAAACAGTAAGCGCAGACAGTTAAGGTCCCATACAGTAAAAACAAACAGTAATAGAAACAGGACAGTAATGTCCCATACAATGAGAACAGACAGTAAAGGTCCCATACAGTAGAACAGACAGTAAAGGTCCCATACAGTAAGCGTAGACCGTTAAATAAGATACCACACACCGAGGAGAACAGATTAGTAGCTCATACAGTGAGAACAGAAAGTAAAGTTTCAAACCTGGTAAGAAACAGACAGAAAGGTCCCACACGTGAGGCAGGACAGTAAAGTTCCATACTGTGAGAGCAGACAATAAAGGTTCACACACAGTGAGAGAGCAGTAAGTTTCAATACAGTGAGAGCAGACAATTAAAAGTCCCATACAGCCGAAAGCACGTCAGTAAAGGTACCATACAATGAAAGCAAAAGTAAATGTTCCATACAACAAGAACAGACAGTAAAGGTCCATACAGCAGAACAGCCAGTAAAGGCCCACACAGTGAAAAATGAAAAAATACAGATAGGTTCCATACAGGAGAACAAGATGGTAAAGGACCCATTCCAATTGAACACACAGGAAAGGTCCAGACAGTGAGAACACGACAGTTAAAGGTCCACACGGTGGAGGACGGACACGCGTAAAGGCCCTCCTACACATGAGTAACAAACATTTAAACTGTTTAATACAGTAAAAAAAGGATGTATAAAGTCCCATACAGTGAGAAGTGAAGTAAATTCCTATATAGTAATCACTGATCGTAAAAGTTACCATGCAGTGAGAAAAAGGAATCGTAAAATCCCAAACAGTGATCCAGATAGCAAAGGTCCCCATTACAGGTGAAGAATACAGTTTACGTAAGGTCCAGGCGTAGAAAAGATAGTATAGGTCCCAGTGAGAAGCAGAGAGAAAGGCCCATACATAATCTAGTCACATTCATAGGTCAATACAGAAGCACAGAAAGTAAAGGTCCATACAGTGAGAAAACATACCAGTTAAGGTCACATACAGTTAGAGAGAGCGTAATGGTCCGATACAGTAGAGGCAGACAGTATAAGGTTCCCATACAGTGAGAACAAACAGTAATGGTCTTCATACAGTGAGAACCAAACAGTACAGTCCCACACAAGAGAAACAGACAGTAAGGTCCCATAACAGACAACAAACAGACAGCAAATGTCCCATTACAGTGAGGAAGAGACAGTAAAGGTCTCATACAGTGAGGCAGAAAGCAAATATCCCACACAGTGAGAACAGGGCAGGAACCGGTCCCATACAGCGAAAGCAGACAGTAAAGGTCCCATACAATGAAAGCAGACAGTAAAGGTTCAATACAATAAAACAGACAGTTAAGTTCCCATACATTGAGAACAAAAAAGTAAAGGTAACATACAGCAAGAACAAACATGAAAGGTCCATACCGTAGAGAACAGACAGGAAAGGTCCCATCAAATGAGAACAGATCGGTAAAGGTCCCATACAGTGAGAACAGACAGTAAAGGTCCCATACAGCGAGAACAGAGTTAAAGGTTTCCATTACCAGTGAGAACAAACAGTAATGGCTCATACCGTGAGAACCAACAGTAAATGTCCCATTAGAATAGGAACCGACAGTAAGGTCCATACCAGAGAAAAACAGACAGGCACATGTCCCATACAGTAGAAGAGACAGAAAGGTTCTCATAAGTGAAGAGCAGAAAGAAATATCCCACACAGTGAGAACAGACAGTTAACGGTCCCATACAGCGAAGCAGACAGTAAAAGGTCACATTACAATGAAAGCAGACAGTAAAGGTTCCTACAATAAGAAACAGGACAGTAAAGCTTCCATACAGTGGAGAACAAAGTAAGGTACATACAGCAAGAAACAAACAGTTAAAGGGCACCATACAGTTGAGAACAGACAGTAAAGGTCCATACAGCGAGTTAACAGAATTAAAGGGTTCCATACAGTGAGACCAGATGGTACAAAGGGGTCCCTACAGTGAGAACTGAGGGTAAAGTTCCCATACAGTTGGAAACAGATAGTACATATCCCTCCAGTGAGCAGAGATGTTTAAGGTTCCATTACAGTGAGAACAGACGGTACAGGTTCACACAGTGAGCACTGACATAAAAGGACCCTTACACGTACGAAAACAAACCGTAAAGAACAAACGTAAAGGTCAAATACAGTGAGAACAGAGGTAAACGGTCTCATACAGTGAGACAGCAGTTAAAGATTGCACACAGTGAGACAGACGATTTAAACAGCTCGCATGTCCAACGAGTTTGACCCCTAAACCGTAACAGGTACGCCCAGACTTGTAGCCACACCGTACAAGGCCCAACACTGCACCAGTGAGAATAGGACTAGGTGGAACGTGTGTCCTCCAGGAGTATGAGACCGCACGTGATGTTCCATTCAGTGAGAGAGAGACATTAAGTTCCCACCAGTAGAATCAGCGGGTAAGGTTTCACACATTTAGAACCGACACAGTGAGAAACAAAAACAGTAAAGGTTCATACAGTAAAAAAGACGGTAGGTTCCATTGACCGGAGCACAGATAGTTAAAGTCCCTACAGCTAATTAAGATAGTAAGGTCCTACAGTGAGAATAGGACATTAAAGTCCCAGTGAGAACAGAGTAGTATATGGGCACAGTGAAGAAACCGACAGTAAATGTCCATACAATGAGAACCGACGAAAATGTCCCATACAGTGAGAAGAGACCGATAAAGGTTCAGAACAGTGAGAGCAGAGAAAGTAAATATCCCCACACAGTGAGAACAGACAGTAAGGTCCCATACAGGCAAAAGCAGACAGTAAGGTCCCATTAAAATGAAAGCAACAGTAAAAGGTTCCATACAATAAGAAAAGACAGTAAAGTACCATTACAGTGAGAAAAAGTAAAGGTACCATAACAGCAAGAACAAACAGTAAAGGTCCATCACAGTGAGAACAGATGGTAAAGGTCCATACAATGAGAACCAGATGGTAAAGGTCCCATACAGGTTGAGAATCCAGACAGTAAAGGTCCCATACAGCGAGAACAGAGTATAAAGGTTCCCCATACAGTGATGAAACAGCGGTAAAGGGTCCCATTACAGGAAAGAAAAGTAAAGGTCACCACATAGTGAGAACAGATGGTTGAAGGTCCCATTACAGTGTGAGAAAACAGATGGAAAGGTCCCATACAGTGAGAATGAGGGTAAAAAGTTCCATTACCGTTGAGAGACAGGTAGTAACATATCACATACAGTGAGAAGAGACGTAAAGGTTCCATACAGTGAGACCAGCCGGTAAAGGTTTCCAACAGTGAGAACTGACAAAATAGACCTACACCAGTTTAGAACAACAGTTAAAGAACCAAACAAAGGTCCAATACCGTGTGAGAACCAGGGACGGTTAACGGTCATACAGTGAGAAAAGACAGTAAAGGTCTCCACACAGTGAGAACAGACTATAAAGTCTCTACCACAGTATGAACTCACAGTAAAGGTCCCTTACAGTGAGAACAACAGTAAAGGTCCCCTACAGTGAGAACCAAACAGTGAAGGTTCCATCAGTGACGAGAGACAGTAAAGGTCCCAACAGTATGGAAACAGATGGTAAAGGTTCACCACATTTAGAAAGAGGCAACAGGTTCACCACATTGAGAACAGAACCAGTGAGAACACTTCTCTCTCCTTGAAGTCTCTATCTTTATTCTACCTCTCTCTCCTGTATTTTCTATTTGTCCTCTATCATCAATTCTCCTCTCTCTCCGCCTGCATGCTCTATCCATATCTAAATTTACACTCCTTTCTCCTCAGTGTTCTATCCTTCTCTCTGCTGTTCTCTCACTGCAGTCTCCATCCTATATTTCTCACCTTTTCTTCTTTCTCTCCTGCAGTTTCTCTCATCATATCTTTTCCCGACTGGATGAAACGGTCCCCATACAGTGGTGATGACAGATGGTAATGGTGGCGCAGAAAGTGAGAAGCTGCGGGTATAAGTTCGCCATCATACAGTGAGAACTAGCGATGAGTAAATCATCCCACCTGAGAGTCAGTGAGAAAGGAGACGCGGGTATAAGGTCCCATACATTCACAGTCTCGTCGCATTCATAGGTCGGCTTATACAGTAAGAACGCAGACACGGAAAGGTACCCATACAGGAGAAGCAGACAGTAAGGGTTCACCACTATGACCACGGTGATTTGATAGAGATGTCGTGAATCCATTTCTCCTCCTGCCCTAAGATCTGTTCTGTCCAAGCCTCTCTGCAGTCTCTATCCTCTTTTTTCACCTAATTCTCTCTTTCTCTCTCGTGCAGTGTTCTATATCATTAGATATCTTCTCACCGCCCATTATTCTTGCAATGTCTCTAATACTCGATCTGTCTACCTTTAATTCTCATTGCAAGTAGTCTCTACCTTTACAGTCAGTCTTCGCTGACAGTCTTCTCGTATCACAGTCTACACACCGTGCTGAATGACTGCATGTCACGACAGCGACAATACTGTACTATTTCTTCTGTTTCGCTCAGCTAGGCGAAAATTTGTATGTAAGCCTGGCATTCTGACATCTTCCGCTGCAGTCGTAGGGTGTTTGCGCAGGCTTTGAGCTATACTAAACTGATGATTGTCCCAACGAACATGAAATAATGCTGGCTTGATTGTGGCGGGTAAAAATGAAGGGTGGGCCTGGCTTGTGTGTGGGCATGGCTTGTGGGTGGGAAGCCATTTTACACCGTTTTGAATTGGAAAGTGACGACGTTGAGTTTGTCGCACAGTTTTCTTTAAATAGACCATTTATCACCAACCAACACGATAAAATACCATGGAAGATGTGCAGGTACATAAACAAGCATTTTGACCTCAGAAGGCAGCGCTGCCACCACGTCAAGGTTAGAATCTTTTAACAGAGACCCTACACAAAACTATGCTAAAGCTAATATAACAGTGTTGATAATGCAGTCGTGTTTAACCAGGAACTAATCAACACATCTCCAGGTCTGTTACGTGAGGAACGAGCATGTCCACATGAGGGTGAGCACCTCGCCACGTGAGAAACAGACAACACGGTTAACTAAACCCAGACGATATCCGATCGCAAATGGCCACTATTTCAGCGACCGGTAGAATCATCCGTATGTATGGTTCAGTCAGGGGTCGTTTTCTTACAGATCCGCACCTGGCCGACCCCGTCACCGCACGCCGCCAATCTTAGGTATGGGTGTGTATCAACTGTAAAGAGATATGACCACCTCCACGGGAATCAACCAGTTTTGCCAAAGCAACGTATATTTTGGGTGATCAATCAGTTGAGAACAGGCACAGAGCTAGGGTCCCCCTACAGTGAAAAAAAGACAGATAAAGGTCCCAAAGGTGAGAGCATGCGAGTTAAAGGTGGGTTCCATACAGTAAGAAACAGACTAAAGGCCCCATAAGTGAGAACAGACGTAAAGGTCAAATTCAGTGAAAAAATACAGAAAGTCTCATACGTGAAAACAGACAGTTAGGGGTCCCATATAGTGAGGAAAACAGTTTTTAATGTTCCATTACAGTGAAATAATTACAGGAAATTTCCATAGCGTGAGAACAGAAATTAAGGTCACAGACAGTAAGAAACAGAAAGAACAGATGGTAAAGGTCCCATCTAGTGATATGGTCTTTTATGTTGGTGTCAATTGTGTGGGCCCTTTTACTGTGAGACGCAGGTAATTAATGGTCCCCATACAGTAAAGAACAAACAGTTAGGGTCCCCTTATAGTGAGAACAGTTTTTTAATGTTCCCCATACAGTGACTTGAAAACAGCGGTAAATGTCCCACAGTGAGAAAAGACAGTTAGGGTCCCATATAGTGAGAACAGTTTTAATGTTCCCATACAGTGAAATCATCCAGGAAAAGTGCCATAAGTGAGAAACAGGGACAATTAATTTTCCCATTTACGAAAGAACAGACTGGTAAAGGTCCGTTACAGTGAGAAAACAGACCGTAAATGGTCTCGTATCAGTGAGAACAGACAGTTATTGGGTTCCAGTACGTGATGAACATGACAGTAAAGCTCCCACACATTGACAACAGACGGTAAAGGTTCCAATTCAGTGAGATCAGAAGTAAAGGCCCCATACAGTGAGCACAGATTGTTTATGATCCCATACACAGTGAGAACGACAGTAAAGGTCCCATACAGTGAGAACAGATGGTAAAGGTGCCCATCGTGAGAAGCAGACCGGAAAGATCCCTTACAGTGAGAACAGGACAGTAAAGGGTCACCAACACTTGAGGAAACAGCAAACAGGTTTGCGGGTTAAACACAGTCTGACAGTGAGAGCAGACAGTAAATGGTCCCATTACAGCGGAGAACAGATTGATAAAGGGCCCATACATTGTGAGAAAGACAGGAAGGTTAGATACAGTTGAGAACGACAGTTAAGGTCCTCTACAGTAAGGAACAGGACAGTAAAGGTCTATCTATCAGTAAGAAGAGGGACAGTAAAGTCCAGTCCCAATTACAGTGAGAACAGACGGTAACGGTTCCCATACATGTAGGAAGAGTACAGTAAAGCATTCAAAACAGTGAGGAAGATGATAAAGGCCCTACACAGTGAAACAGACAAGTAACGGTTTCAGTATGAAAGGTTGGTAAAGGTCACATCCAGTGAGAAACAGATGGTTTAAAGTTCCATACAAGATCACAGATAAGTAAAAGTAGTATATAGTGAACAGAGATAGTAAAGTGCCCATTATCAGTGAGAAGTTACAGCAAAGGTCCAAGTGAGAACAAATAGTATGGTGCCAAAACATACAGTGAAGAAAAGACAGTAAAGGACCACACAGTGAGAACAGACAGTAAAGGTTCCCAACTACGTGAGAGCAGACCGTAACAGGTCCATACCGGTGAAAACAGAAAGTAAAAGTCCAATACCCGTGAATAGACAGTTTAAGGTTCCATACAATGAAAACATGAATAGGGTGAAGGTCCCACACCGTGGGAACAGATGGTTGAAGGTCCCTACAGTAAGAACAGACAGTTAAAGGCCAAAACAGTGAGAACAGACAGGAAAGGTCTCAACATGATGAACAGACCAGTTAATGGGTCCCATACAGTTAAGAGCTGACAGTAATGGTCCCCATACAGTGGAGAAAGACAGTAACGGTCCCATTACAATGAGAACAGATAGTAAGGTCCCCTTTACAGTGAAAAACAGTTAAGTAAAAGGAGTCCCATACGTGAGGAGCAAGAGCAGTAATGGGCGCATTTAAAAAAAAAAACTAGGGATACCTTTTTAGATTACAAACAAGACAAAGTCTTGCATTTAGGCCACACCCACAATGACAGCCCGAGTAGTCACTTATAAAGGCGCAAAAGAAAACCCTTTTGCAAACAAAAAACTCTCGCAACACCATGAACAGACCACACCTCTCTACACATACTGTACCTTGATTCAAAAGTACTATACATTAACACCAACACATACTGATATATACACTCCACATACTGTACATTCACCCTCTCTCACACATACAGGGAAATAAACCTCTCCCACATACTGTACATAACACCCTTCTCTCACACAGACTGTCGATTTAATACTCACCACATACGGTACATACACACTGCTTAAAACGTACTGTACATTACACACACATACTGTAAGACACACTCTTTCACACATCCTGACATTCATTCACACATACTGTCCATACACACTTCAACATACGGTACATTACCCTCACACATAACTGTACAATACACCACACGTGTCACACATAATGTTACATTCACACTCACACATACTGTACATACACCACTCATACTGTACATACTCTCACAATTAGACTCTCTCACAATACAGTATTTACCTTTTTTGCCTTTATTACAAGTGCTCAAATTGTGCACTTCAATTTCCACTCGAGAGACTCAGAGAAGCCATCGGCCTGGGCCCATATTTCCCTGCTGCTCTGCTAGCTAACATCACTATCGCTTCCTGTCATGTTGTGTGGTAAGTGTGACAGTGACATGTGACAGGCAGAAGTATGGACTTCAGCCATGTGAACTGCCAAAAGACTTACGGGTTGCAGCGGTCGGATATATTAAAGGGCAAAAAAAGGGAGAAACCAGAAGGCAGAATATTTTGAATAGGATAAAACATTGGCACAGGGGGAGGAGTTGGGCTTAATTTTTTTTCTTTTTAATGGCCTGGCCTTTTTTTTTTTTTTTTTTGCTTTGTTGTTGGGGCCCACCCCCTTTTCCTTCTTTTTTTAAAAATGTGCCACAAGAGGGCGGCGCTGATTGGATCACGGTATTCAGTAAGAACTTAATTAATTCTGTGTAATATTAAGGATTACCCGGTGATGTAATGTATGAGATTTAATTGTTAATGTGCCACGGATTGAGGTTGGCAATATATAAAATCCATAATAATAATTAATAAAAATACAAAATATTTGTGGCATTTCTACTATCAAAGTACCATAAATAAACTATATGCATAACAAATATAATACCAATTATATTTGCGTACATGACAAAATACATAAAGTTTTTGATATTGTACTACCACAGCTGTGTAAGCGTATTTTTACCCAGCGCTATTTTAATAGGGATTCGCAAACGTCACTGCTTAAAACCTCGGCATGCATTATATTATTATTTTATTATTATTGTGAAGTTATTTTATGCGCAACATCTCCGGTCGCTTTTACAGTGGCATAAAATAGATTAGAAAAAAACATACATTGTTTACATACAAGGGTTGTGGAGTATATACAAAAAGTGCAAAAAAAAATTAAGGGCTGCGTCAGAAGATTCAGTGTGGTATGTTTACAGATTAGTATGGTTACACTAGGATGGAGGGCCCGGTTCTGACGAGATACAGTCTAGTTGGAGATGGAGGGATGAGACATAAGGTTGAAGAGATGTCAGTAGCTACTAACTAAGTGTTATTGGAAGTATAACTAGCAAAGTCTGCGATGGGTCAGTAAGAAGGGGGTAAAAGTGTCAAGTCCCAGACTGAACCTGCCGGAAGCGTGATGAGTTTTGAAAGGTTGAATTGAAGATCTGATAGTGATCGCGTGAGTGACGTATTAAAGCGAGGAAAGCAGAGAGAGAGTCCTAGAGCAGAGGGGGCAAGCACAAGAAAATTCATGTATACAGGCGTGGGCGGAGGGAGGTGTT
Source organism: Hymenochirus boettgeri (assembly GCA_019447015.1). Taxonomy (NCBI): domain Eukaryota; kingdom Metazoa; phylum Chordata; class Amphibia; order Anura; family Pipidae; genus Hymenochirus; species Hymenochirus boettgeri. The sequence continues at coordinate 100,379,231 of CM033473.1, read as the reverse complement.
AGAGCGGATGAGAGGAGAAGATCATTATGCAGAGTGGAGGTTCGGCCTTGGGTAGGATCTGTTTATCAGATTCAAGAGGTAGGGGGGGCTGTAGGGGTATAAGAGAAACGAGCTTTGTCTATAAGGTTAAGCAGCTTAAAATGGGATCGCTTTGGGTTATGGGAAGCCAGTGGAGAGCGATTGACAGAAAGGGGCAGCGTTTGTGAGAAGCAGGGAAGAGTCTGGACAGAGGTAGTGAATAGAGCCTGGCAGCAGAGTTAGGGATAGTTATGACTTGAAACGGGTGGCCAGTCGGTGTCTGGTTTAGGAACGCAACAAGGAGGGATGTTTTAGTCCGTCCAGCGACAGCGGGTAGGATGTACAGGACATGACACTAGAATTTTTGGGTCGCGTTTGTTGGAAAGAAGGCGACAGCTGGTGAGGAGTTTTTGGAACGTACCCCGACCCAGGAAGTTGCGACAGGGTGCATTTGAATTGTTGGATTTTTTCCAGCATGCGGAAGGAAATTATGTTCCGCGAGCGTTACGATGGGTTGGTCGTCGGCCTGCTGATGCTGGGATGTTGGGGAGAGTGCTTGTCATTGTGGAGTAAGTGTTGTAGGATAGGAATGTTAAGGTAGGGATGGGGGGTCGGTTCATCTGAGATGGTGTGGGATCGGACAATGACAAGTTCGGATCTTTATCATGTTGAGTTTGAGAGAAAGCGGGGCGAAGGAGGATTCGTGAGGCATAGATAAAAGCGCAGAGAGTGGTATTGAGGCAAGTCGAGGGACCCGGGGTGTCAGGAGTAGGAGTAACAGACAGGTCAGGGGTCAGGACATGTGAAATGTAAATGTTGTGATGTATCATAGCCTGACAGGTGGTTGGGTATGGAATACAAGGAACTGAATGGTGCTGGACTAGCCAAAGAGTTTGTTGTAAGGAGGAAGCAGTAGGGCATAGTAGAGCCTTGCGGGTTCACCACAGTGAGGGGAGGAAGAGAGAGAGGTGGAGTTGAGCCAGAGTGGGAAAACTGAACGTCCTACTGAGATGGTAGGAGGAAACAGCAGAGAGTGAAGAAACCCTGGATACCCAGGGAGGGAAGGGAGAGCAGTAAGTAAAGGGTGATCCCTGTATCAAAGGCTGAAGGACAGGGTACGCAGAATAAGTAGGGGCATTAGGCCTTTAGATTAGCCATAGCATATCGTTAAGCAACTTGGTGAGAGCTGTTTCCGTGGAGTGGTTGGGGCGGAAGGTGAAGCAGATGAGATAATCAAGAGAGGTTGTCAGAACAGTGAGTAACCAGTCAGTCGTAGTAGACGTGCGTTCAAGCAGTTTAGATGCAAAACAGGAGAAGAAGGAGACAGCCGGGGGTTAACTGGATAGGGCAGCAGATGGATCCAGAGAAGTTTTTTGCGAATAGGGGATACAATAGTATGTTTGAAAGGAGTGACGGGAACAAGTATCCGGGGCTAGGTATAAGTTAAAAAGGAGATTTTTAGGGGCGGTTGTAAAGGAATCAGAGAGATGGGGAATTGAGAAAGGAGGGGACTGTGCGTCGTAGGGGGCAAGGTTGTGAGACGGCCATGGAGAGAAGGCTTGAAAAGTCTGTATTCAGAGTAATGTTGGAAAAGTTTGTGTAGAACTAAAATGGAGGTGGTTATAGAAGGGAAAGCCGGGGGTGGAAATGTTGGGTGGAAATGTAGATTGGGACTGGAGGTGTGGAGATGAGACCAGAGCCATGCAGAAAGACCATTTTCTTATATCCATTTTTTCTGGAAATAAAGGGCAATTTCACGCAGCAGGATAAATAGGGCGTAGGCGGAGGAGGTGTCGGTGGCGGGAAGGCCGAGGCGTTGAAAAACCTGTTTTTGGGAACAAGCTGTGTTGGATTGTTTGGAAATAAAGGGAAGAGAAATAGGTTTGTTTGGCTGAAAAACAAAAAAACGTCCTGATCCAAACGAAGCGCATTGTTGAAATGATGAAAGTCATGGGTCTGTTTGTTTTTTCGACCATTGTTGCTTAGCTACATGGGGACTGTCTTTTCATCTTTAATCTGATCTGTGAGCGTAAGGTTGAGGGTTAATGTGACTGAGGCGAGGAGGTTGTTCAGGGGGCACAGCGGCCAGCGAGGAGGAGACATGCGTTGGGCAGCGAGTTGGGGTTCAAAGAAGGCATGATTTTTTTGAGAGTTCTAGGAGGAAGGAAGGGCAGAGCGAGCGAGTCAAGGTGCGCAAGTCTCTGCGTCGTTTGTGTATGTAGAGTTGGGGTAGTGGCCGGGATGGATGAAATAAGGTTAAATGTGAGGAGGTTGTGTCGGCAAGCGGGAAAGGGATGTAGAAAAGTTTAGATAAGTAAACTAGACGAGAGAAGAGAGAAGAATAGGTGGCATATTATAAAGGTTTGTTTTGTAGTAACTTTCGCCGCCCTGTATCATGCCATTTTCGCAAAAATGGCATTCTCCACGAGTATAAAGGGCGGGGAAAAGGTGCGAAAAGGTAAGAAATCCGTTATCTTTCGCGGCTTCTGAAACAGTTACGCTAAGCGTCGGTAACTGTTATGCAACGCTAATCCAGACCCGTATTACTTTCACCACGCTTTTGAAGATGGCGAAAACAGTGAGGTGACCCCCTTGGATCGCCGCTGGGCGGGTAGGGGAAGGGTCCCGCTGGGAGGGGTAGGAGGCACCCCCGAGGGGGGCCCTGAGAGCCTTTTGGGGCTTAAGGGGTCAGCAATTGAGCGGGCACCCCTCCCTAGGCCCTATCACGGGCTTGTGCTTCTACAATGAAGCCCTTTGGGCTTAGGGGTCCACAGCTCGCTCCTAGGACCACCTTGCTTCCGCCCATAGCAGGGCCCTTGGGGCACTACAAGTGCCCTTTGCAGCCCTAAGAAGGCTTTGGGGCTTAGGGGCCCGGCAGCTCGAACAGGGACCCACCTACCGGCCCTTTTAAGGGTCCTGACGGCAATAACGACAGTGCCTTTGGGGGGGTCCGCAGCCCGACCGGGAACCCAGTGAGCTCTCTAAAAAGATTTGTCGATTAAAAGAGCGCCCGTTGGGCGGGTCGCTTGTTTTCTTCCAGCCACTGGTGGACACCAAGACTCCAATGAGGCGACGACCCATGAGGAGGGGTACACCAGCGGCACGGCGACCTCACGAGGTTTTCTCAGACTTAAGCGATGGCATCTGAGAGTCCGCGGCGGGAGATGCACCTTCCTGTATATAGTGTTTGCAGAAACCTTAATCCGTTTCTGATTGGCAATTTTTTAAGGCTTGGTTTACATGCTTTACATTAACCAATCAGATTTCGGAAAAATCTGACGGGGTTACTGTAAAGCATGTAAACCAGATAAAAAATTGACAAATCAGAAACGGATTTAGGGTTTGCAAAAACCTATAAAAAGGTGGCCCCGCGCTGCGGGGACTTCAGATGCCATCGCAGTAGATGGCCTGAAGGAACTGAAGAAAGACAGGGAGAAGGGTTGCCTTCCACCCCTCCCAGCGGGCCCTTCCCTTCCTCTCTCGCTAGCGGAGGGCAGGGGATTTGGAGGGGCTGATGGGGAGGAGGTGCATAGGCTGGTTGGTAGCATGCCACTTTGCGCGGCCCCTTTCCCAGCAGCCCCTCCTAGCTCCAGTTCCAATGCTCGCTGCGATGGGGATGGGGGTTAGGAGGTGCTGCGGGACTTGCACCGGGCGGCGGAGGAGGTCGCGCCCACCGCGGGTGTCGAGGGCAGGGTGGGCGTATGCCCCGCCCCTTAGCGGAGGCGCCGGGAAGGGATTTAAGCCCTTCCCGGTTGATGAAATTGTACTTAGCGCACTTTGCCGCCTGACATCGCAGGCGCAATACATACGCGGTGATTGGCGCCCCACCGTTTTCTAAATACGGGCGATTAGTGTATTTTCGTGGCCGGCGGAAGTGCGGTGGCGGTAATTTTGGGTGCTATTTTCGGCCCTTGAGGAAAATGCTCCTTGGTCAAGTGTGTGTCCATTAGGGGAGTCTCTGTGGACGGCCACATGAGAGAGGGTTAAAAGACGAGGTGGCGAGATAGTTGGAGGGAAGCCGAGAGTTGTTAATGTCAAGGGATGTTGAAAAATCCCCCGCGAATTAAATGTGGGGATGTCCGTGGGAAAGGAAGTGAGATAACCGTGCAGATAAGGAAATGGTGCAAACAATTTGTGGTTGGGGCCAGCGAGGCCGATAGATAAACGGCAATCTGCAGATGGTGGGAGAAGAAATACGGACCAGGAGTGAGACGCGAGGAAAACTGAGGACAGGGCAGGTTAAAAGCGATAGAATAGGTGTGAACTGCAGCGCTCAGACAGAGGAATGCTGACTCCACCACATGTGGATTCAGGCAATGGAGTGTGACTAAAGGATTATATTGGAAATTATTCAGGGAGAGTCAATATATAAGTTCTTATCGTTTAAAATGGTGGTAATTTTGCCCCCAACCAATCCGAAATTAGTAAACATTGAAAGCTAACAACTGATTGGGTGGGGCAAAAATTAGACCATTTTAAACGATGAAGACGTTATGAATAACCCCATTATGTATTACACCCAATGTTGTGCTGTTTGTAAAAATGTGACATTCTAGCCAATCAAAAAAACCTGCATGAGAGTACTGTATGTATGAGACACAAACTGATGCTGAACTCACAAAACCCTCCCCTCTGCCTAGGCAAAAGGAAGACTTCCTGCAGGGGGGAAAGACGTCCAGCCGCTGTTTGCTAGACGGAAACTCGGTCTATGTTGAAGAGAACAGAAAGGAAAAACTATTCTCGAGAAGTGCGGAAGTAAGAGTTTTTTTAACTCCTTTACACTATTGGTAATTAATAGGGTGAAATACCTTTGTTTTAATAAAAAAAGCCCCCAACCACTCTGGAGGGTGCTTTTCCTCTCACCTCACCGTATTCAAGGGTCACGTTACACGCCTCAGAACAACCTTGAATCAGGAGGAGAGCACGGATAAATAGTAGTAATTTCTGCATGGGAAATTTATCTTTCTACATGGTGTTTTATTTTCCAGCATTCCCGTATGTGGCACTGATCATTGTGATTTTGCCCATGGTCTAAACATTAACTACTGCAGAACTTTTTACAGCAGGTCATTACTTATAATCAATTCATGTTACATATTAGGCAGAGAAGCATGTGCCCGAAGGATGGTGTGGTCAGCAGGTATGAACAATGGTATCATGCTATTTTACTGGAGTAATTAATTTCCAATATACTTTGTGTTTTTTAGATTATGGAGTTGAACATTTAGTTTAATTCTCCTTTAACTATAGATGTTAAAGTTTTAAAGGACAACTAAAGTAAATAAACAACTTGGGCTTCAAAGTACATGTTGCCTTGCATATAATGCACCTACTCAGAGTGGACATCAGCCTAATGGAAAGTGAAAGATTATGTGGTCGTTAAAGTTGCTCAGCAGGCTGCTATCTGGGCTCATTTCCTGTACCCCACTGAGGTTTGTACATTTGTTTTTTTTGGCATAGACATGCTTAGGGACAGCGGATTAAATAGCAAATTCATCTTATTTATGCCTTCTCATCTAAACTCTTACAACTGTACCTACATTTGATTAGGAAATAATTAAATGCACTTTTATGTGCACTAACAGTTTTGCAAATGGATTGTAAAGAGCAACTTGGCTTCCAATTCCTGTTAATCAATATTTATACAAAATATGCTTGTTTTTTGTGTATACTAGGGAAAGCTGACACAAAAATCCTTCCTTTACTGGGAAACTATAAGGTTAGTCCCTAGGTAAAGATACCCTCTAACAATTACCTTTAAAATTACTGAAATGTCCATTAGCTTGTATTTGTTTATTTCCTCCGTTAAAGGGTATTAGAACATGTACAGTAAAAGACTTAGCAGACCCTGCACAGCATTGTTTTTTTTAGGGGGATATGATTGAGTATGTTAAAGGATAAAATTGGTCAAATTAATATCACATGGCTGTCAACCTATTCAAATATGTGCAGAAACATACCCTCAAAACAAAGGTACACTTATAGAAACCACATGTGTGCGGAGATGGTTTTAGTATAGCCTGTGCAATGATTTTTCAACCCTTATTAAAGGAAATGTTGGAGGGTATTCAGAAATCAGGTCTTGTGTGACTCTTTTGTAATTAGTTTAAGTGCCTTTTTATGTTTTTGCCTCATAAGTTTAATTTTCCTCTATGGCATTTGGTCAGAGACGATTTACTTTTTAAGGGCAGTCCAACCCCCTAAAACTAACTTTGGGGGGTAAGGTAGGGTAACCCTACCCACCCCCAACCGCCACAATATTTCTTTTAAAAAGTCCCCATAGCTTTCTACTTACACAGCTTCTCTCCCGGCGTTCTGATCTGGCCTTCTACTTGAAAGCGGGGGGGACGGAACTCAGCCGCGGCGAGGTTGACTGAGAGGCAGCTGAAATGCTACGGCCCACCCTTATTACCATCCGAGAAAAAGGGCTCTGTTAGGACGGGACGGGGGAGGGGATTTTATTTAAAGGGGAAGTTAGATGGTTCAGTGAAATACAGATGCTGTGCAGATCAAAAAAGAGCAGTATTTTCAATCCCAATGACCTTAATCTGCCAATGACATTTGGTCTGTGTATAAATAAATGGCAACCGAAATACTGAACATCTGTTGGGCAGGACCCCTAGTAGAGAACCTGTTATGGGTCTTGCCCTTGACCCAGCGCCGGTGATTTAGTGGAGATCTGATCATGATGACCATCCAACAGCCATCAGTAGAAATAAACTGTTAAAGGAACATTTCCAAGGACATTAGTGCCATCCTGGGAGGAAGGAGGACCATTAGAACCTGAAAAGGCTCAGCTCACTAATTCAAACAGGAGCGGATCAGCAAAAGGGTATAAAACAACTGATTGACTACAGTTTCACATTAGAAATCTTCCAAGCAAAAATGGGAGGGAGAATTATGTAGAAGAACCCAAGAGGAAGGCATTACACAACACTAACAAATATAAAATATTGATTATTTATTTTTCCACTGAAACTGTTCCTTTAAAGAAAATATTGTGGCGGTGAGGGCAGGGCAGGGTGTTACTACCTACAGCCAAAGGATTTCACCCTAGGTGCAACTATTGGTGAGGATGGATCCGGATGGTGGGAGTGGGGGATAGACGGGGAGACTGCGCATCTCCAGACCTTGATGAGGACGTTTTGAAACGGCATAAGCTGGTGAAAACTATAAGAAGCAGAGATGGAAGGTAAGGTTTATTTTAAAAACAAAGTGTGGGCTTGTCCAGTTTAGAGTAGTAGTAGTAGTAGGTGAATTATAGTTTTGGGGGTGGAATGCCCTGTAATAAATATTTTAGGGATTCCTCGGAATTATGTCTTCCAAACAACACGTTATTGTCCTGGTTGGAAAGGTCTGGAACTTCACTCCAGCATCCATTAAGGACAGGTCACTTACATTTTACCAAAACTAATCTTTCAGGGCAGCAATAAATATGTATTGAGAACAATATTAGGGTGCTGAGCTGAGAGCTGATATGCTTCCATGCCTCCTATAGGCAATGCACTGAGCCCCCATATCAGCTTTCAGGGCAATAGTGAACGGGGGTTGGTGTGTCCATTCTGAAACTTTAACACAGCTGGTGTGAAGTTTCTGTCTAAAGAGCATTATCGTCTCGGCTTACAAAGCTTGCGGGGTGGTTGTATCACACACACCCCATAAGTCTGGTCTTCACGTCACGTAACCTTGGTACATGGGTTAAGGACTTAGACGGAACAAACAGGAAAAAGCTGATAATAGCTCTCTATACAGGCCTGTGTGTCTGGTAGAAATGCTGAAAGTTGAAGTACGACCATTAACTAGGGCAATTTTTACCATGCATTGTTGTGACATTCAATGCTGCCCGAATGATTTGTAGTTTATATCAGGTATGCTGAACTGGCAGAAATTTTTAAGCTGATTGCGTGTTCTTAACGCATATGTGCGATCAGTGTTTTGGTAAAAATAGCTGATCACAGTGGGAAAAAGGGTGAGTGTCAGGGGTTTTGGTCTCCAATAGTGCGGGCGGACCCTGGATTTTCACGGCTGCTTTGTTTGATAATGGATGATGGGAAGTGTAGTTCAAACACAACCCGGTAACCTTGTGGCCCAGTGCCGGGGCTCCACCCACTCTCAAGATGCATAATAAGGCCCTGTCACTGTGGGTTACACAAGCCCCACCATCGTGGAACTATGCACAAGCCCGCCCACTGGCGGGTGCACATAGTGGGAAAAGAAGGGCTGTAGATTCCCTTACCTATCGTAGGACTTCACACAGCAGAGAGGAGGCGGGACTTCCTGGTCTCCCTCACACACTAAGGGAGTCTGAGGCGTGTGCTCGCTGGTGGCACTGTGCAGGAGAAAGGCCTTAGGAATGTACGTGTCAGCTCCCCACCCATTAAACGTTTGGCCAGTCATTTCTTTATATTATTGGGCTGTGGCGCCAGTAGAGAGGGTGGTGGTGTGGCTCGTTTTAAAGGTAGGAAATTTCATTTAAACTCAATGTTTGGAGGACCACAGTTCCCTTTAAAAACACAGGAGTAATCAACTCCAAAAGTGTTAAAACTGAGGAGTTGGATTAGAAGGATTTTTAGATTCCTCCACAGCCTGCTCAAAACACTTACTTGTTTAAAGTCCTTTTATCTTACCTGAAATGATCGGTTTACAAACCACATTGCAAAAAATTGTGACTCCCAAGAAAGTGAAGACGCAATAGTCTCCAGGGGTTTCCATTTATGGCTGACTGAATCAACAAACAATAAAATTGTTTTCGCTAAGTGGCCAGTCTTCAAATATTAACAGAGGAGGAGCGTTTGTGTCAGGCTTATATAGGGTTCCTCGGGAGCGTGGACGCAGAAAGTGTGAATCGGGCCCACCCACACGGGCGGAGCACGACTACATAGCATTTTTTTTTTTTTGATGTTCGTTTTGTTACTCTGGAGACATTTAACAGTGTAGGGACGGACAGCAAAACTTTTTCTGTTTGTTCTCCATCTCAAAAATCTGGAAGTTCTGGTATTAAATATTGAATTCTCAATTTACATATAAAAAGGATGAATCATGTTTTAAACAGATTTAATCGGTTAAGAGGAAATTGACAAAAAATTTAGAAACCCATGGTCTAAAACATATTTTACCTGGACTTAGCCCATAAACTGCTGAATTTAAAAGATTTACCTCGGTAAACCAGGCATCTAACAAGGAAACATTGCTTGTGTGAAGTCAGCTAGCTCGCATAAAATGGTACTCTATCCAAAGGAGAGATTCAATGAACAGTCCATTGGCTAGTTTACATCTCCTTGTTCTAGGGTGAAGCAAATTTTAATATGATAAGAATAGTTTACCCTTCCTAATGACACTGAGATATGGAGAGTTCTGAAACCTTCAACACTAGTTTATCAGTGGTAATCAGTCACAATAAACTTGCAAACATGTACCACAAACCTATTTATATCTAAAAACTTTGCTTTTTTTTGTACTTTGTTGGTCTTACCGAAACATGGCTCTTGTCACCCTCTGACGAACGTCCGGGCTCTCGATGGTGGCCCAAGTCAGCCACCACCACTAGGCCCGACAATAAATGTGGTGGGGGATGTGGTATTATCTCGAACGCGTACTTTCAAACCCACCATGCCCTTACCAGTCCTTCCTGTCTACTTTGAGTTCCACTCAGTCTGTTTACTTCTCCAACGCCCATGCAAGATTAGCGGATAGTTATCGAAGCCCACCCGGCACGACCACCACTTTCTTTGAAAACTTCTCTGCGGGTTGTCCCACGTCTCTATCCACTGACATCCCCTTCCGGCCATGCGGTCTCCACCTCTTCACCTTACTAAAATGACAAATCTGTTGGGAATCGACCAGCTGGGAAGGAAGCGTCCCTATCCTCGTCCCCGTTACTTTCCCTGGTGACCCTTACAAATTCTCTTCCTTCTTCCACTTATCTGCCCCATGTCCACCCTCAGTTACTGGCCTGCCAGTATCCTGCATTTCACCCAGATTTGGCCAGCCCCTGCAATGCTGAAGTATTAACCCTTTAGATTTTGACTCAGATTCCCAAATGGCAACCCACTCACATCTGACACATACATAGGTGCCCGGGGCGGGCTGCTCCAAGATCCCATTTACCATGCAGCAGGATGCACATGCGTCGGCCCACAACAAAACGTCCATACTAAATAGCCAATACTCACAGGACACAGCATACACAGCAGAGACACGCAGAGGACACAGCAATACCACAGCAGTGAAGTGTTTTTAAAACCTTTCTCTTGTTCTAAACGCTTTTGTTTTTTTTTAACGCTTTCTCACCCGTCACATACAGAAGAAAACCCCTTTTAAAACCGAAAAATTCCCCTTGAAAGCAAAAATCGGTTTTGTCAAGGAGCTGTCGCTCGCTGGAGAAAGAATATGACTTAGAAATCACCTGGGTAGTTCACATGTATGCGGACGATACCCAAAATTTACAGCTCTGCCAAGGATATTCCCCTACACTGACATCCAAGGTCCCCGACGGCCTTTGTTGCTCATTCTCTGCCTTATGTGCCTCCGCGCTTCATTAAAACTAAACTTGGACAAGGACGGTGAAACTTGGTCCATTTTCCACCCGAACGATCTGTTCCCTCCCTAGCCGTACATTAATATTAAAAAAAAAAACAACACACCCATATCCCATATCTCATGCTGATTTGCCTGGGAATAACGCTTAGAAGATTACGGATCTTCTTCAAACATTCATTGTCAATTACGTGCCCAACTCCTGTCGGCGCCATCTTTAAAAACATCTCCCGCATTTGAACCTTCCTCTCTAAGGAAGCTAGCTCAAAAATCCTAGTCCAGGCCCCAATCATATCCTCGGCATAGATATGAACACACTGCCTGTGTGGTTTACCAAACAACGCCTGGCACCGCTTCAAATCCATTTCTCAACTCTGCTGACGGCTCATTCATATTCTCTTCTCGCTTTCTTAATGCCTCCTCCTGCCAGTCCCCACTGGTTGCCAACATGCAAAGGATCAAGTTCAAATGACTTAACCATTATCCTATAAAGCACTATCCAACACAGCCCCTCACATATATTTCAGAGCCGATCCAATCCAGGTAAATGTACCAGGCTCAACCTCCGCTCCGCAAGACGTACCTCCTCTCCATTCACCCTTGCCACTCTTTCCCATGCCCGCACATTTCAGGACTTTACTGTTGCTGCCCATCTGTTCTGGAACCCTTTCATGCTGTCTGTCCGTTGCATCACCAACCGCTTAAGTAACACCATCCTAAGGCAAGAATTAACCTGGCCAAAATTACCTCCCCTTACTACCCAATGGAGAATCCAACATGGCCTTCACGCATTGCACTGCCAATCTTATCAACAGCCCTACCGGATTCGTCACCTTAGTCTATTCCCCCATATCCTTAGTCTGTAAGCTACTTGGGCAAGGGTCCTCTCTCCTAGTGTATCACGATTGCGATAGAACCCTCACTTCTGTTACTTATCTTATGTCTTACCTGTGTATGTAATCTGTAGACTTGATATTAACATGTATTACCCTGTATTGTAAAGCACCATGGAAGAAGATGTTAGCGCTTATATTAAATCAATATAATAAAATTTCAGACTGCTGTAGTTAAGGAATATTATGGAGATTCAAAAAAGTTATTTAAAATGGTGCGAATGTTGGCCCCAACCAATCAGATCTTAGCTTTCAAATGTTAAATGAGAATCTAATTAGATTGGGGCAAAAATTCAGCACCTTTTTTAACATTAAGAACTTTTATGGCTCTCATTAGTCTAGGTGCACATACTGTATATTCCATCCAGTATTTTCTCCTTCATGTAAAGAGAAACCCTGTCAAAGCTGTTGAGCTTTAAAGAGAGAGCTAAATAGTTAGATAACTTAAGGAAACAGTTTATATCACTGTATATACTGTGTATTCAATAGATAACAACTGGACTTGGAAATGTAGTTCTTGAAAAAGCGTTCACTAGTCATCCGACTGGCTTTCTCAATTCAGAATGACTTGTACAAGAATCTGTGGCAATTATTACCTGGAAAATCCCAATTAGCATATCACAGCCAGGTGTAGGGTGTGATTAGATAGTGGCTAAGAGGTGTTATAGGAAGACCCAGAGTAAGGGTTAAAACAGCATTGTACATGGCAGACAGTTGGTGTCGAACCCCCCCACCTCTATTTAGGCTTGGTTTCTTTATTTTAACATAAATGTACAATGCTTATTGTACAATTATGTACAATGCTGTTTTAACACCTTACTCTGGGCGTTCCTATAACACCTCTTAGCCACTATCTAATCACACCCTTAACACGGTTGTGATATGCTAATTGGGATTTTCCAGGGTACATAATTGCCACAGATTCTTGTACAAGTCATTCTGAATTGAGAAAGCCAGTCGGATGACTAGCGAAACGTCTTCAAGAACTACATTTCAAGTCCAGTTGATCTAATTGAATACAACAGATATACCATGACTGCGATGAATGAGAAACCTTCACAAGCATGTTTATATCGCTGCAATTAGGGATAAGCAAAACTGTCAGTTTTGTTTCACTAGCTTTTGCAGTAATGTGTCTGCGGAACGAAATCTGCTTTGAACTTTTGTTTATTTTAATATCAACACAAAAGTTTTTAATTCACAAAAAAAAATTCGCCATCAATAATAAGTTAATACAATTGAAATTACCCAAACATAGCACACTACAACCCCTAAAACAAACACAACACTTTAGACCCAGCAGAACAGAGGAATGTCCAAATGTCACCAAATGATTGCAATTTTGACCTCATTAAGTCACTTTTCTCCAGAGCGATCAGCTCTTGAGCAATTTTCTTTCAAGGGATTTTCTGTTTTAAAGGGGTTTCTGTATTTAAGGGAAAAAAGCGTTAAAAAAAAACGCGTTTATTAATGTGGTTTGCAGCCTAGTAATGTACTAACCTAGCATATTTATTTCTAGGAGTGTGCCTGGTAGTAGTAATTATCACTGGTGTGTTTTTTTTTTTTTTTACTATTACTGCTGAATAAGTGTAGGAATTGTTTAAGTACTCAAAGCACTGGGTTCGTAAAATAATAACTGGCGTGTTTAAACAAGCACTGTTTACCTGAAGAGCGGGGGCTGGTACAGAGACAAAGGAAAGGCTTTTTTTTTTTTTCCTTTTCTCTGATTGGAGGGGGTGTAGCTAATTGGTTTAAATTGGCTGGGGCTGTTGCTCTTTGTTTAAACCTCATTAGAGTCATTTCTCCAGAGCGATCAGCTCTTGAGCGATTTCTTTTTCAAAGGGATTTTCTGTTTTAAAGGGGTTTTGTATTTAAGGGAGAAAAAGCGTTAAAAACAAAGCGTTTTTAACTGTGTTTGCAGCCTAGTAATGTACTAACCTAGCACTATTTTTTCTGGAGTGTGCCTGTGTAAGTAATTAATCACTGTGTGGTTTTTTTTTTTTTACTACTTACTGCTTGAATCAAGGTAGTAGGAATTGTGTTAAGTAAATTCAAAGCACTGGGTTACTAAAATAAATACTGGTGTTTAAACAGCACTGTTACCTGTAGGCGGGGGGCTGGTAAGGACAAGGAAAGGCTTTTTTTTTTCCTTTTCTCTGATTGGATTGGGGTTGTAGCTAATTGGTTTAAATTGGCTGAGGACTGTTGGCTCTTTGGTTTTAAACCTCATTTAAGTCTTTCTCCAGAGCGATCAGCTCTTGAGCGATTTTCTTTCAAAGGGATTTTCTGTTTTTTAAAAGGTGTTTCGTATTTAAGGGGTAAAAAGCGTTAACAACAAAAGTGTTTAGACAAGAAAGGGTTTAAGAACAACACTGCTGTGTATTGCTGGTCTCTGCAGTGTATTGCTATTTAGTATGGACAGTTGTGTTGGGGGCCACGCAATGTCCTCCAGCTGCATGTATGGGATCTTGGAGCAGCCGCCCAGGGGACCTATGTAATGTGTAGATGTGAGTGGGTTGCCATTTGGAATCTGAGGTCCAGAATCTAAAGGGTAAACTTGCAGCATGCAGGGCTTGTCAAATTGGGGGAAATGCAGGTACTGGGCAGGGGCCAGTAAACTGGAGGGTGGACATGGGGAGATAAGAGTGGAGAAGGAAGATAGATTTGTAAGCGTCACCAGGGGAAGTAGGGGACGGAAGGATAGGGACGCTTCTTCCCAGCTGGCGATCCCAACAGATTGCCATTTTAGGTGAAGATGGGGAGGAGATGGCTCGGAAGCAGGCATGTATGGAGCAGGCCTTCCTTGAGCACCCAGGGGACGGCATTCCAATACAAGGGAGGGAGAACTGGGGGTTAGAAGGATAGGCAGGTGGTAGTGGTAGGGGACTCATTATTAGAAGGGTAGATAGGGTAATCTGTTGCCAAGACCCTACATGCGAACAGTGTGTTGTCTGCCTGGTGCTAGGGTTCGATATGGGTGGATCGTGTAGACAGATTATTGGTGGGGCTGGGTGTGACCCGGCGGTCTTGGTTCACATTGGTGTCAATGACAAAGTTAGAGGTGGAAGGTGAGGTCCTTAACATGATTTCCGAGAATTAGGGGCCAAGTTAAAAGCAAGGACCTCAAGGGTAGTGATTTCAGAAATACTACCGCAGCCACGTGCTACGCTGGGACAACTGGAGCTCAGGAGTATAAATGCGTGGCTAAGAGAGTGGTGTAAGGAGATGGGGTTTGGGTTTTTAGAGAACTGGGCTGATGTTTTCTGTGTGGTAACGGCTCTTTAGTAGAGACGGATTGCCTCTCAATGGTGATGGTGCAGCTGTTTTGGGGGAGAAGATGGCTAGGGGTTGGAGGAGATTTTAAATTAGGTATGGGGGGAGAGGGAGGGAACGTTGAAATACCACAGGGTAGATGAGAGTTAGGATAGGGGCTATTAAAAACGGAGGGGGAGAATGGGAGGGGGGAGGAGCAAGAGGATAGGAGGCATGTACGACCATGTATGGAAGTAAATCAATGATAATCTAAAATGTATGTTTAAATGCCAAGAAAGTGCTAGGCTGGAAAACCTTGAACTTGAAATAATATGCTGTTAAAGGAAGGTATGATGGATTGGTTATAGCCAGAATCATGGCTTAATGTTCCCACGACTGGACATAAACTATTGAAGGGATCACTCCCTTATTTAAAACATGACAGAGTCATAAAACGGAGGAGGATGTATGTATGTTGTAAACAGGAATTGACGCCCCCCAAAGTTTAAAAGATGGATAGAGGTTGGGGAGTAAACGGATGACGCAGAAACATTGGGTGGAACTGGTACAGGAAGAAGAGGTCGGTAAAAGGTTTAATTGGTTGGAGTATTTATAAGCGCGCCAAATGCCCGGGATGAGGTGGAATGAATCCTCCTACTGCAGTTGGGCGAAGGCTGCTGGTAATGGGGGTCAGTGCTTTCTGGTTATGGGGGATTTTTAACTACCATCTGACACCAGATGGATGTAGAGGGAAACGCTAGCACCTTCAAAGTATAAAAGTTCTTATAATCAATTCCTAATGAGCAGATTTCTTTCACAGATGGTAGACAGTCTCCTACTAGAGCAGAAGCGTGTTGTATCTGGTGATCATTAATAACCCTTGAGCTCATTTTGGAGATGAGGGTAATGGGGAAAGTTAGGGAATCGTGACAGATATATTTGTCATTTAATATAGGGCATATTTTTGTGCATTGCAAAAAACTGGCTGCACTGGCTTAACAAAAACTTTACTTAGGAAGCTAATTTATGCTGTTAAAGAATCGCTCCTGCTTAAGACTGGGGGGAACTGTTTCTAAGGTTAAAGATTACTGAGAGGAGGTGGACCACTTTTAAGGATATTTAAACGATTACATTTCGAAATCTGTACCTTTAGGTAACAGTGTAAAAATGAGGTCCACTCCTGCCATGGCTTAATGCTCAGGTAAAAAGGGAAAGGAAAAAAGAAAAAGGCTTTTAAAATTTGCTTGAAAACAGAAAGGCTACGAACAGCTCTACGGGAGTACAAAAGCTGTAATAAAGATGTCAAGAAAGCAATTAAACTAGCTAAAATAGAAAATGAAATATGGATTGGCTGATCAAAGCAAGTCCACCCCAAAATGATGTAAATGGTAAAAGATGAGGACTGGGAATGTGTGGACTTCATAAGTAATGGGGCTGAGTGTGTGTTGTAGAGGGATGCCCGAAAGGGCTAATCTCTAAACGCGTTTTGTTAGGGTCATGCGGTTTTTATGTTGAGAATCGTGTCCTTACAGTAGGGATTGTGATAATCTGCAGGAGAAAGGAAGGATTAACAATTGGCTACCAGACAGAGGATATGGTACGGAAAGACAATTAGACAAATTTAAGTATCCAATAAAGCGCCAGGACCAGATGGATTGCATCCTCGGATTTTAATAGAGCTTAGTTCATTTTATCTAAGGGGCAACTGTTTCTCATCTTTCAGATTCTTCTTGTCTGGGGTTGTGCCGCGGGATTGGAAAAAAGTCGCAATGTAATACTCAATATTTTAAAAAAGGTAGTCTTCATCAGCCTAGGAAACTGTAGACCTGTAACCGTTACATCGGTGGTGAAGGTAAGGTGATGGAAACTTTAAGGGATCATATCCTTTGACTTTGTTCTCCAGAGTCCTCTTATTACGTATAGCGCAGCATGGATTTATGAGGAAATAGATCATGCAGACACATTTTTTTAATTGGTTTTTAAATAGAAGTGGTAGAAGTTAGATTCAGGCACAGCAGCGGATGTGGTATATTTGATTTTGGCAAAAAGCTTTTGATTACGTGCGCACATAGGCGACATAATGTATAAACTGATGAACCTGTGGCGCTTGAATGAAAACATTTGTTCATGGATTAGAGACTGGTTATTGGATCGCAACCAGAGAGTGGTGGTAATGGAGGGCTCATCTTATGTGGGCTAAAGTTCTAAGCGAGTGGCCTCAGGGTTCTGTCAGCTGGGGCGCGCTTCTGTTAATTTGTTTATAAATGGACTTAAAGGGGGCTTGAGAGGCAAGGTCTCGGTTGTTGGCTGAGACACTAAACTATGCAGAGCTTTGGAAACTTCCATGATGTGGCAAGTGCTGCAAGTCAGACAGATAGATTATCAAATGGGAGTAGATGGCAGATGAGATCAATGGTTTGATAATGTAAGGTTATTGCATTTGGGATTTAATAATCCCTGTGACCACCTACACCATAAATAACTCTGGTGTTAAGTGCATCAATTTAATGGAAAAAGATTTGTGGGTTCGTGCAGATACAACTTAGGCTATAGCAACACATGCCATATAGACGGCTTGAGATGGCAAGAATATGGTCTTGTATATAAAAGGCGGAATAGATTCAAGAGAGAAAGAATATTATTCCTCCTCTTTACAATCGGCGACTGGTAAGGCCTCATTGGAATGCGGTGCAGTGGAATCCCATTACAAAAGGGACATCTTGGAATTGAGGCGTTCAGGAAGGGCAACTAAATTAGAGAAAGGGGAATGGAGGGCTTGAATATGCAGGCAGATTAGACAAGTTAGGGATGTTTACATTGGAGAAGCGACGTTTGCGTGGGGACATGATAACCTGTAACAAATATATTATGGACCATACAATGACTCTCTGGTGCATTGTTTACTAACAGGTCATATCAGAGGACATCGTGGACTATCCTTTAAGTGGAAAACAAGAAGTTTCATACTTCAGGTTGGAAGGTTCTTTTACAGTGAGAACGGTGATTAAACTGTGGAACTGTCTTCCAGCAGATGTGTTAATGGCAGTTCACTTGAACGCTTTAAAAATGGCCTGGATAGTAAAACAAAAAATATTGATAATTACTGGTTATAATGCATATAGATTGGTTGATCCCGGGACCCCAACTTGTCGATTGAATTTTGGCCCCCTTTTTAGGCTGGGTTTTTTTGGCCTTCCTCTGGAGGATGCAACTGTTGGTAGGGTTAAAAAAAAGGGGGGGGGGGTGAGTATAGTGGACTTGATGGACGGTAGCTGTCCTTTATTCACGCTTAATTACATATGTTATCAATTTTAAAACATTGTTTGTTGCTGTGCCCAAAAAGTCAACTTTTGGGCTGAGGTCAAGATTGACTCTTCTCTCCTCCACCCAGTCCAACCCTCCACTTCATCTATGCATATTTGGTGGAGGTAGAGACATTTATGGTAACTTCACGGAGCTTCAGTCCTGCAGGCAGCACTGTTCTCAACTAAGACTAAAACAATAGGGGACTAGGCTGCAGGGCACTGTAAGTGCCCGCAGAGGGCCCTTATAAGGCTGGGAGGGGTCCGGATTTGAGCTGCGGGACCCCTAAGCCCAATGGAAAGCCACCAAATGGCCCTTCTCAGGGGACCCCGCTGGAGGGTGCCTCACCCCTCCAGTGGGGCCCTTCCCTTCTCCTCGCCACTAGTCGGTGGGGCAGGGCTTGGACGCCGCCTCCCCAGCAGCCACTCCTAGGCCTCCTGTTTCATTGTTTGCTGCTGGCGGGACGGGGATGGAGGGCTGCTGGGAAGGGGCGGCGGTGGGGGAGGGCGGGGTGGGCGTATGCCCCGCGCGCGCCCTTCGCATGGCACCACTCCGCGCAGTGTGGTCGGCCTCCCGGGGTGGGTGCGACAAGTCCCTCATGAACAGGGGGGAATCTGCGGTGTTTTCGGCCACCCGCAGGTCTCAGGGGAAGTACAATACGGGTCAGATAGCAGTGTTGATGAACAGTTTACCGCCTGCTTTTATAAATAGAAGCGGCAGTAACTGTTCAGATAGCCGCGAAAAAGATAATCAATTCGTTTAACTTTTCGTCGGGCCATTTCTGCCATTTATGAATCGTCGGAGAAACTAGATTTTTATGAAAATGGCGGGGAATAACACCCAACAAAAATTTAACGAACCTTTATAAATATGCCCCACAATTTCAAATATTTGGACACCTGGTTGGAGTCTCCTGATATGTATTCCCTTAGGAGCCCCATAGTAACTGAATAAGAGGTACCAGCTGGGTTGGAGCCGTGCAGACGGATGGATGTGATAGGTGTGACATAAAGCAAGTAAGTTAATAGATAAAAAGGCATAGAATTGATTGAAAATGCGTTTTTTTTATTTCAAATGTTTTATATGTTTTTTATTATTTTTGTTTTTTCCTTACCTAACTGAAGATATAAACCAATGATACTATATGCAATCACACGACACGCTGGAGTATTATGCATGACTTTTGGCACTGGTAAATTCATAATGTCTGTACATTGTTTCATTAACTAAAACAAATTTAGAGTCAAAAAACAGTTCTACAAGGACTGACTACAAGTTACTGTAATTCACGCATCGCTTTTAACCATTTTTAAAACCCTTATCGGTAGATGCTACAGGCAAACTAAAGATTAACAATAAATTTCAAAGCTGTATTGCTCCTTTTCTCCAAATTATCAAGGGGTGAGTGCGCCTGAAGTCTATAGCTCATGAGTGTATATCTAATTACGAATATGGTTTCCAAACATTTTATAACTATATTTATTCAACTATATGTATTAACTTTGCTTCTTTGTCTCAATAATTATGTCCTGTCTGGTTCCTATGCTTTAAGAATTTGCTAATACAGGCTGGACCAATCTATCCAAATTATTAGGAGCCAGTAGTGTAGCACCTAACTTCTCGTCAACTCAAAAGTGACAGGTGGCCGGCCGCCCCACTCTCCTCCCCATCCCGCTCCTCTCCTGTTCCCTTCTGAGTCCAAAACACCGCCCTCTTTTGCTCTCACTATATGACAACATCCGCGTTTTCTGCCTCCAGTATGACACATCCTTTTCTGCCCATAGTTGATAACTCCTGTTTCGCCTTGCCATTCTGAAGCCAAAAGCAAACCACTTTCACCCATAGAGTGCCAATTTTCTGTCGAACTACTCAAGGTAGTAACTCCGTCTTTTACACTAAGCCGGTTATCTTATCATTAACTATACATACTATACGTTCCTAAACATGTATTTTACCTTATAGACGAGCACTTACAAAAAAACAAGATTGTTTTAAGCTTGTAATGAACTACCTGTAATATACCAACAACAATTGCCATGTCGACTTTCACAATTATTACCGCTGTAGTATAACTGTCCCGCACCGAGTAAAACTTGTGCTCCATTACAGTCCTTTTCTGTTTGCAAAAGCTGTCCCCACCAAAACTTTTCTCACATTCAGAGAAATGGTGTTTGCAATAAGCCCTGTCCCACCAGAACACATGGTCTCCATACTGTCGCTTTTGTGTTTTGCAATAATCTTTGGCCCAACCACAAAATCATTGGCCTCCATACAATCTTCCTGTTTGGCAATAAGCTGTCCCACCAGAAACATGTCTCATTATGTCCTTTGCTTTTGCAATAATGCTGTCCCACCAGAAACATGTCTCCATACTGTCCTTTCATGTTTGCAAAGCTGTCCCACCAGACAACATTTTTCTCATCTTACGTCCTTGGTGTTTGTCAATAAACTGTCCACCAGAAACATGTCTCAGATACTGTCCCTTTTTGTGTTTGGGCATCAAGCGTCCGCTACTAGAAACTTGTCTCTGCATCACAGCCCTTTACCTGTTTGCACATAAGCTGTCCACCAGAAACATTGTCCCATTACGGTTCTTTTAGTGTTTGCACTAAAACAAACAAAAAAAAAAAAAAAAAAAGGTTTTCGTGTTGTGCCACCAGAAACATTGTCTCCATACAGTCCTTGTTGTGTTTGACAATAAGCGCCCACCAAAACATTGTCTCCATTCTGTTCGCTTTTGTTGTTTGGTCAGTACGCTGTCCCCACCAGAAACATTGTCTCCATATGTCGCTTTTGTGTTTGTCAATAACTGTCCCACCATAAAAATTGTCTCCATTACTGTCCTTTTGTGTTTTGCTAATAAGATGTCCCACCAGTAAAGATTGTCCTCATTACAGTCTTTTGTGTTGCAAATAAGTCTGGCACCACCAGAAACATTGTTCCATTACGTGTTCTTTGTTTTTGCAGTAAGCTTGCCACCAAAAACATTGTCTCCATTACTGTCCTTCTTGTGTTGGCAATAAGCTGTCCCAGCAGAAAAATTTGTCTCCATCACAGTCCCTTTCGTGTTTGCAAGAAGCTGGTCCACACAGAAAACATGCGTTCATTACTGTCCTTTTGTGTTTGCAGTAAGGCTGCCCACCAGAACTTGTCTCATTATCTGTTTCTTTGTGTTTGTAATAAGCTGTCGCACCAGAACAATTCACATGGAAACATGTCCTTTCGTGTTTGTAATAAGCTGTCCTAATCAGAAGATTTTTCCACAGTCTCAAAGACATTCTTTCGCAGAATGTCCCTTAGGCTGGTGGATAAAGGTGCACAAATGTATTTTAGACAGCCAGGGCATTCATCGGTCAGCCTTTATGTTTCCTAGGACAAGTCTTAATAAGTTTAATAAGTTCTCGTACTTTATTGTCCAAACTACAAGGTGTGCACCCTGGGGGTAAAACGAGTCACAGATGTGTTTTAACATTAATTGTATTAGCTGTTTAGTAAATATTAAACATTTGTAAACATAGTTTTAAGAAGTAACAGCAATTCATGTTTTATTCGTGGCGTATATTAAAATAAAAGTTTTAAAACAATAAGTAATTTTGGTTAATGACATGTCAAGAAGCCAAAATGACATGTAACTATTTTATTATGTAACTGCATTTGTCAATAGTTTAAGGCGTACAGCAAATCTCTATTGTATCTAATAAATAAAAACACAACACACACACCACACCACACCACCACACACGAAGTCTATAGTGTGGAATATGTATTTGTCCAATATTATAAATCAAACATGAATAAATAAACATGGAATCATAAAACAAACAGGCATAACATGAATATAGTTTATATATTTGTATTGCGTTAAAATAATAGGTTACGGGGTACAATTTATTATGTACGACAAAGGGCACGAATCTTGTCTTGTAATGAGAAACAACGAGGCATAAATGTTTTACGCGTTTTGTACAATTCACTACAATACTGTCATTTTCCTAAAATGATTGTGAATAGTGATATACATTTTGAAACGACATATCCTGTAGGCTATATAATGTAAATACGATAACAGTAATGCCTGTCCACAGAACTGCCAGCGCTTGTATTTGTCTAGTTTTGATTGTATCACTGTAAATTCTCATAAATCATCTGAAAGTTACGAGGAGACACATTACGTTTTTGCTGGGAACAACCATAACTATCAAAAAATATGAAATGTTTTCTTTGCTAAACTAATCAATTCCAGTGTTGCCGGGCTGTCGTGA
The DNA here is from genome assembly GCA_019447015.1 of Hymenochirus boettgeri. Lineage (NCBI taxonomy): Eukaryota > Metazoa > Chordata > Amphibia > Anura > Pipidae > Hymenochirus > Hymenochirus boettgeri. The sequence continues at coordinate 100,356,967 of CM033473.1, read as the reverse complement.
ACGTCGTATGCACGATATAAGCACTGTCTTTGAACGATCTGGGAGTGGGTAGAAGATCGAATGCGGAAACACCCCCGAAAATTAGACGGGCGTAAAAGTCCGATTTCAACTATTTCTGTTAATTTTATAGAACTTGTTCATCTTTAATGGTAGTCGTATAATACCTGCGTCTGTTTGATTTATCTCAATATATTTCAGTAATGAATACACAATCAGTTAATAGTAGATTGTGTGGGTCAGCAAGCGTGATTTCAGCTGTTAGATTTCTGTTCAAACAAGGAGAAATGACCCCATTGTATCTTGATCAGGCGATTAAGTCAAAATGGGAAAATGGTATAGCCCATTTAAAATATTCGATCCGATCGACCGATAAGGCCATTGTCGGTTTCTGCTTGCCTGAATATGTTCGAAGACAGGGATTCACGAATGGTGAATTTGTTTTGATTGAAAATCGGGATGGAAAGGCTTGCCGGAACCTGTTGCCCTCAAAACAACCCAACTACCTACAAAAACAATGAATATGAAAAGGGCGGCATAAACACTAGTCTACAGTGTAATCGATATTGAAACTCAGCGCGGTTTCTTGATAATTCCCAGAAAATGATTCTGTGTCCACAAAAAGCGAGTATCACGGGTCTTGGAATGTTACCAGAAGAGATTTGTTGGTTCGATATAGGTGTGGAACCTCAGTTGGTATACTGTAGACCTTAAGACAGGCGCGAATCGATCGCATACGTTGCGTTAGCAGAGCAGATGTGGCATTTTCACGGAGGTGTTGAGACCTGAACTCTTTTGATGTTGACAACGACCGTGCGTATTGTAATTAAAAGGCTCAGGAGATCGCCTGACCACTAAGACAGGAAGAGTCTCATTTCTAGATTAATTTTAATCTTCAGATCCAAGCCATCATATTAATTTTGGATTGGGTCCATAACTGCAAAAATTGGCTATTAATTCAAGGCCGGGCGTAAACTGTGCTCTTGTGATAAAAGCCATCATTTTGCCCTGTCGGGATTGCGCGGCGATCATTTATGGTGACCCGCAGTATCTTTGTCAAATAATCGGCAGTAAATGGCGATGCTAAGGTTGGTTTGTGAATTAAATTTAACAGAGTCTCTATATAAGCTGCTATAAGCATATAGCGTTGTCATTCGCGAAATCACGTATCACCCCAGTGTAATGCCAGTGAGTTAAAAAGAGTGGCTATAGGGTAGTTTATTAGGCTGAACGTGAGTCCATCTGGTTCGTTCTGTAGTGTAGGGTCTTTACGATTCGGCAAACGACGTATAATCTGCGCGTTGTTTAAGTCATAATAATTAGGCAACGCATCCCGATGATAAAAATTACAAGGGGCGCATGTCCACTACGCGCAACAGTTGAACTTCTACAAAAGTGTTTTGTTCATACTTGGTCTGCGTAGGCGTATTTGAAATATACCAACTCGGATTGCACATTCAACCGAGGAATCGTTTACGAAAGCCATAGGTTGTAATTAGAAGAGTCTTCTAGAGAACGACTTGTTGTTCTCTGTAGTCGGGCGTTTCTTGACGGTGCTTATGTGTTATGAAAAGGGGGCAGGAATACACCATCAAGTTATGCGTTTTTTTTACGTGTGTTTCCGATATGGTCTTGATTGTTCGATTTTATTTATTCATAAAAATGCTGATTGATACGTAGCAACAGCATCTTTGGTACTGTTCTAGCAGCAGTTTTTACGGTGCAGTTTAACAAGTTTCAAACTCCTTTTCTAAACAAAGGTACTACCCTGCAGCAGCAAGCGGCACCTCGAAGAGCCCCGCAAGCACCTGAGCCTTCATAAAATTCAGAGGCCGTGGAAACCATCAAAGCCATGCCCTGCTTGGTGATTAATATGTGAATAGGTCCTAATGGGGTCCCGTACCTTCCTCTGGGACATCAGTTAATAGTATCATTGGAGGTCTAAAGTGTAAGCGCGCAATAGTTTTACCATATTTGAAAGTTAACAGGTAGCTTGGTCCGTGAGTATCGATATTGTAATGGTGGTCAAAGTAGTGTTGTTTACAGAGCGGGTGGGTATGTCGTCAGGGCCTGGCTTGCATACTTTTGCGTGACTATTTCACCATTTCGAACATTTGCTCCACAGTTCTTAACAAGATGAACAACCTATTGCCAACAAGTTGGTGTTTTGACTTATCTCGCAATACAAAATGTCTTCAACATCCGGCTTTCTATCGGTGGTCAATTTGTTTCTTTTGAGGTACAAAACACTGTTCTCTTTTGTTCTTGTATCATCATCATTAAACAACAAAAAAGGACAGCAACTATATTTGTTTGTGAGCATAACAACGCTTTGCGTCGCCTATTCTCATTGTTTTTGACCCATCGTGCGTAAACCCCCGGCAACCCCAATATGTTTGCTGAACTTTTTACCACGGGCATAAATGTGTATAAGTCCGAGTACGTTACAAGAACGTCTCTTTCAACCTCGTCGTTCTTAGTCGTAAGCGTTCGGTTGCAATTTTAAAAATTCAAGTTTGTTGATTAATGCCTTTGACAAGATCATGCAATATTGAACGTAATAACCCAATTTAACCAAAAATGTTCTCTGATCGGCTTGCGCTTTTAGCGATGTAAAAAAACCCATCCTCGGCCTCAAGTATTCCATTATGAGGTGTATTGAATCTCACTAAAGCCCCGACTTCGTAAGGTCCACGAAGATAGTGAACAGCTTTTGATAATTATCGGGGTTAATAGCGAGATGGTGTTTCAGGGTAAAGTTTGGCAGAGCATTGCCAGGGCCAAGAATTATATACAACGATCCACCCTTCCAGAATCTAATCGTCGACAATTTGTTTTCTTTGACCCAAGAATTAAACTTTTCAGGGATATCCTGCCACGTTAAAAATATTAATTTTCTCCCCGAATCTTCTTCTTTTTAATAATTTGTCAATACGATTAAATGCGGTTTTGGTCCAAGAATCAAACTTTTTGTGCTGCCTCATCATAGAATGATCGTCAAGATTTCACCAGCCCAGATCTGTCAGTTTATTAAAAGCGGTTGTTCAGTCCTTTCGTGTTTATAGCCGAATCGTCTTAAAATCTCATCAGTGTAAGTTGTTTCAAACCTTTGGGAAATATACCTGATAACTAAATCCTCACATGATCACCTTTTTTTAATAAAGGTTTAGCTTTAGGCATAGACGCATAATGATTGTCTAGATTTTGCCAGATTAATAATGAGGTTTGTTTTGACTACATCGACGGGTTTACACATTATGCTCGTCGGTGGTAGGTTGATTGGAACTACACACCAGGTCTTGTAACGTATCAATGTACCTGAACGTATTGTCTCCCTCAGGTAAAGCCACATTCTGGTTTTCAAGGTTCTGTTTGAAGGAACGTTCCACTAACGCTGCTTGACTGATTTGATGTGAAAAAAATGATGTATTATTTATACGCGGTGAACGTTTCCTCATAAGATTATTCTTATGAGGAAAAAACTCTTCGGCACGATCTGTTGAATTCTTGGGGAGACGTGCCCGCTGTGATAAATATCTTGTTTTAAAAAGCAGCTGCAACAGTTGATCCGTTTATTTGAAATTCTCACACACCGGCAAATTTTGAAAGGATATCTATGACCGTTAATATATAGGTTTACACATCATTTCTTTTGAACAATCAATTCAAGACACGAGAGCAGCCGCCAATGGGCGTCTATGTCTGCCACCCAACTTTATTCTTTTTTAAAAGATTTTTATAGGTTGTATAAAGTAGGCTGTTCACATTACATAGCCACTTTGATTCTTTTGTTCTAATTGACATTTAGCATATGTCCAATTTGAGCTAGTTGGTGCGCACGTATCTACATTTGATTCAGAAAAAGGGTGGAGATGACATTTAGTGTGGGGGGTAGTTCCAAGTTCGGGGCTGTTTCCTTTGAAAAAGGAGGCTGTTCAAATAATAATTTTTCACAATGTACAGAAATCGGAAAATAATCAATCTTACAGATTTGACTACTGAGCTAAGGTCTGTTGAGCTGGGGAGTAATTTGTACATGGATAGACAAATTGGTTAATGAATAGCATGCAGAGAGTAGTGTCAACGGGGCTTCATCATTAGGGCCTAAAGGCTAAGTGGGGTTGCCACAGGGTTTGTGTTGGGGCTGTTCTATTTAATCTATTATAAATGATTTGGGAAGTGGCGGGGGTATTGTCAGCAGGTTTCTGTGCTGCTGACAAACACAAAACTTGTCGACCATTAAAATCTGCAGGGATGAGGAAATCGTTGCAGGTGGACTAGATAGATTGTCACATGGGCTCTAAGGGCAGTGAGATGAGATTCAATGTTGAGAAAGTAAGGTGATCATTTGGAGCATTGTGTGCTTTACATATATGGATCTTTGTTTAATGAATCTGTTGGAAAGGAATTTGGAGTTGGGGTGGACGACAACACTCGTAAAGGAAGCAAGCAGTGTCAGGCGGCAACAGCCAGAGCAGCATGGTTTGTCTTTGTATAAAGAGAGGTATGGATTTAAGGGGGAAATGATATTCTATGCTTTACAAGTAAAGGCCTCATTAGGAATATGAAGGCAATTTTGGAATCCTGTGTACATAAAGGACATCTTTGGAAATGTGAAAGGGTTCAGAGAAGGGCAACTAAATTAATAAGGGGATGGGGGCGCTGTTGAATATGAAGAGAGACTGAAAAATATGTACGATGGAGAAAGCGCTTGAGTAGGATATGTTATGTGTATAAATACATTTAATGGCCATACTATAAAACTATCTGAGGCATTGTTCACTACTAGAGCATCTCAGAGGACACGTGTACATCCCTTAAAGGGGGAACTGTGGTCTCTCAAAACAAGTGTATTTTAAATGAAAGGGCCAGGTCATCACTTTAAAACGAGCCATCAACCACCTCTCTACGTGATGCACAGCCCCAAAATATGAAGAAAGAAATCACTGATCATAAAAAGTTAGGGGGGGTGGGATTGTTCTGAATTCTGCGAGTCAGAAATTTACTGTTACTCCTCTAATCGCGGTTGACACATGAATTGCAATGCTTTTTTAAATGACCTCCCAATTGTGGCCCTTCCCAATCGTGGGCCCTGTGTACCCTCCACTTGCAGCCCCTTAGTCCCACTCACGGACTATAGCTCCGCACACTCAGGGTCCTGTGGCCCTCCATGAGTGGGGAAGGACCCTGGGGGCCCCCAGTAGGAAGGACCCCCGAGAAGTGGGAGGTCGCCACAGGGGACCCCAAGTGGAAGGGGCCCCTGGGTGCCATGAGGGGGAAGGGCCCCTGGGCCCATGAGTGGAAGGGGGCCCCGATGGGAAGGGACCCTGGGCCCCCGGTGAAGAAGGCCCCCGAGTGGAGGGGCACTGGGAGCCCCGAGTGGGAGGGGCCAGGGACCCCCGAGGGACAAGGGCCCAGTGGCCACCTGAGTGGGGAAGGCCCCTGGCCCCACATAGTGGATGGAATGGAAGGGCCCAGGGGACCGAGTGGGAGGGGCACTCAAATGGGTAGGGCCCCTGGGTGCCCCCCCAGTGGAAGGGGCCAAGGGGCCCAGAGTGGGGAGGGCCCGGGGGGCGCGGGGGGTGCCGGCGCCCCACGGGCCCGCCCCCAAGGCCCGGGCGCGGGCGGCACGCGGGCCCGGGCCGCCCCCGAGGACGGGGGTGGGGGGGCGGGCCCCCCAAATGGGGAAGGGGCCTTGAGGCCCCCGAGTGGAGCGGCCAGGGGCCCCCCGATGTGGAGAGGGCCCAATGGGAAAGGGAACTAGGGCCATTAGTGGCGGGGCCGGTGGAAGGGCCATGGGGGGCCCCTGAGTGGAAGGGGCCCGAGTGGGCGGGGCCCCCCAATGGAGGGCCCCTGGGGCCCCCGACGTGGAAGGGTACATGGGGGGGCCCCCGAGTGGGAGGGGCACGGGGCCCCCCAAGTGGGAGGGGCCCCTGAGTGGAATGGGGCACGAGTGGGAGGGGCCCACAAATTGGGAGTTGCCAGGGAAAGGCCCAAGGGGCTGCAAGGGGAGGGGCCATGGGGGACAAGAGGAGGAGGGAAACACAGACGAGGGACTGCACATGGTGTCAGTGCAGGAAGCAGGGAAGTGCAGGGGACCTGGTGTGCTGAAAATCCATTATCACACATCATATAAATGTAAATATATTCAAAACGAGTTGTAAAATTAAATAATGACGAAAGTAAATTGCAAAAAATTCCCAGGAAAGCAATTCCTGTCATAGCTAAAGTCATTTTGGACCACAGTACCCTTTAAGAATTGAAAGAAAAAAAGGTTTAGCGGCAAGTTCGGAAAGGGTTTTACGCGCGCGAATGGTGAAAGTGGACATTGTTATGGCAGGTTCACTGGTCAGTTTAAAAAAACGGCTTCCTCTGATGAGTTTTGACAAAACAAGGAATGTTGCAAGGTTACTGGTATTGAACCTAAAGTAGAGTTGATCAGGAAATTTCCGTTGCCACCAGGAGTCGTTCAGGAAGGAAGTGTTTTCCCTTCATAAATTGGTGTTTTTTTTTTTTCATTTCTCTGGATCAACAGTTATGCAGGGAAAAAGAGGATATGTGATAGATGGGTTGTGTAGAGGGGATTAAAGTAGGTCTTTTTATAAAACCTCCAAATACTATATATTACTATAATGAGAACTGTGATTTTTTAGTGTAATTGCACTTGTGCAATGCGGTTCCATTGAGTAGGTTGCGTGCCATGTCTCCGTACCCTTTGATACAGGAAATGTGGGAGAATTACATTTAGTGTGGGGCTGGTGGGGGCGTGGAATTCTAAGTTTTGGGGCTGTTCCTTTGAAAAAGAGTAGGCTGTTTGTAAATCAATAGAGCATTTATTTCCTTTAATTTTTTCTTGAATGGTACTGGGCGTGAGTCCGATTGATTAGTTGCCATGGCACTCGCAGGTACACCCATGAATATGGTGTACGTTTGATTAGGACATGTGGGAAATTGAATAGTCGTTTTTACTTTCAATGTGGGGTAAATGTAGGATTTCAACCTTTAAATCCTCTTATTATTTTTTAACAAAATCTCTAAAAGCACGGATTTGATAAATTATGCGTTGGAATGCATGTATGTATGCAAGTATGGCCAACGCATACATAGAGAAGGTTGTTAAGATTCCAAAAAGATAGTTTGTGGGGCGGGGGGTATATCAAAATTTGTGTTTTTCTTTTGAAAAAGAGTAGGCAGAGCATTTAGATTTTTTTATTGAAATTGCACTTGTGCATGCGTCCCATTAGAGAAAGTGGTGGCCATGTCTCTGGGCACACACCACATATTGGCCTAAGCGATAGCCCGAAACTTTAGTCTAGGTGCTACATACTGTATATTCCATCCAGTATTTTCTCCTTCATGTAAAGAGAAACCCTGTCAAAGCTGTTGAGCTTTAAAGAGAGAGCTAAATAGTTAGATAACTTAAGGAAACGTTTATATCACTGTATATCTGTTGTATTCAATTAGATCAACTGGACTTGAAATGTAGTTCTTGAAGACGTTTCACTAGTCATCCGACTGGCTTTCTCAATTCAGAATGACTTGTACAAGAATCTGTGGCAATTATGTACCCTGGAAAATCCCAATTAGCATATCACAGCCAGGTGTTAAGGGTGTGATT
>CM033473.1:100182555-100349294 GCA_019447015.1 Hymenochirus boettgeri | reverse complement strand
AGATAAGTGGCTAAGAGGTGTTATAGGAGACCCCAGAGTAAGGGCGTTTTAAAACAGCATTGTAACATGCAGACAGTTTGTGTCGACCCCCCACCTCTATTTGGTGGTTTCTTTATTTTAACAATAATGTACAATGTTATTGTACAAGTTAGTACAATTGCTGTTTTTTAAAACCTTCCTCTGGGCTTTCCTATACACTTTACCACTATCAATAACACCCTTAACACCGGCGTAGATATGCTAATTGGGATTTTCCAGGGTACCTATTGCCCCCACAGATTTTGTACAAGTTCATTCTGAATTGAGAAGCAGTCGGATGACAGCGAAAACGTCTTCCAAGAACTACATTTCAAGTCCAGTTGATCTAATTGAATACAACAGATATACCATGACTGCGATGAATGAGAAACCTTCACAAGCATGTTTATATCCTGCAATTAGGGATAAGCAAAACTGTCAGTTTTGTTTCACTAGCTTTTGCAGAATGTGTCTGCGGAACGAAATCTGCTTTGAACTTTTGTTTATTTTAATATCAACACAAAAGTTTTTAATTCACAAAAAAAAATTCGCCATCAATAATAAGTTAATACAATTGAAATTACCCAAACATAGCACACTACAACCCCTAAAACAAACACAACATTTAGACCCAGCAGAACAGAGGAATGTCCAAATGTCAGCAAATGATTGCAATTTTGACCTCATTAAGTCATTTTCGCCAGAGCGATCAGCTCTTGAGCAATTTTCTTTCAAGGGATTTTCTGTTTTAAAGGGGTTTCTGTATTTAAGGGAAAAAAGCGTTAAAAAAAAACGCGTTTATTAATGTGGTTTGCAGCCTAGTAATGTACTAACCTAGCATATTTATTTCTAGGAGTGTGCCTGGTAGTAGTAATTATCACTGGTGTGTTTTTTTTTTTTTTTACTATTACTGCTGAATAAGTGTAGGAATTGTTTAAGTACTCAAAGCACTGGGTTCGTAAAATAATATACTGGCGTGTTTAAACAAGCACTGTTTACCTGAAGAGCGGGGGCTGGTACAGAGACAAAGGAAAGGCTTTTTTTTTTTTTCCTTTTCTCTGATTGGAGGGGGTGTAGCTAATTGGTTTAAATTGGCTGGGGCTGTTGCTCTTTGTTTAAACCTCATTAGAGTCATTCTCCAGAGCGATCAGCTCTTGAGCGATTTCTTTTTCAAAGGGATTTTCTGTTTTAAAGGGGTTTTGTATTTAAGGGAGAAAAAGCGTTAAAAACAAAGCGTTTTTAACTGTGTTTGCAGCCTAGTAATGTACTAACCTAGCACTATTTTTTCTGGAGTGTGCCTGTGTAAGTAATTAATCACTGTGTGGTTTTTTTTTTTTTACTACTTACTGCTTGAATCAAGGTAGTAGGAATTGTGTTAAGTAAATTCAAAGCACTGGGTTACTAAAATAAATACTGGTGTTTAAACAGCACTGTTACCTGTAGGCGGGGGGCTGGTAAGGACAAGGAAAGGCTTTTTTTTTTCCTTTTCTCTGATTGGATTGGGGTTGTAGCTAATTGGTTTAAATTGGCTGAGGACTGTTGGCTCTTTGGTTTTAAACCTCATTTAAGTCTTTCTCCAGAGCGATCAGCTCTTGAGCGATTTTCTTTCAAAGGGATTTTCTGTTTTTTAAAAGGTGTTTCGTATTTAAGGGGTAAAAAGCGTTAACAACAAAAGTGTTTAGACAAGAAAGGGTTTAAGAACAACACTGCTGTGTATTGCTGGTCTCTGCAGTGTATTGCTATTTAGTATGGACAGTTGTGTTGGGGGCCACGCAATGTCCTCCTGCTGCATGTATGGGATCTTGGAGCAGCCGCCCAGGGGACCTATGTAATGTGTAGATGTGAGTGGGTTGCCATTTGGAATCTGAGGTCCAGAATCTAAAGGGTAAACTTGCAGCATGCAGGGCTTGTCAAATTGGGGGAAATGCAGGTACTGGGCAGGGGCCAGTAAACTGGAGGGTGGACATGGGGAGATAAGGTGGAGAAGGAAGATAGATTTGTAAGCGTCACCAGGGGAAGTAGGGGACGGAAGGATAGGGACGCTTCTTCCCAGCTGGCGATCCCAACAGATTGCCATTTTAGGTGAAGATGGGGAGGAGATGGCTCGGAAGCAGGCATGTATGGAGCAGGCCTTCCTTGAGCACCCAGGGGACGGCATTCCAATACAAGGGAGGGAGAACTGGGGGTTAGAAGGATAGGCAGGTGGTAGTGGTAGGGGACTCATTATTAGAAGGGTAGATAGGGTAATCTGTTGCCAAGACCCTACATGCGAACAGTGTGTTGTCTGCCTGGTGCTAGGGTTCGATATGGGTGGATCGTGTAGACAGATTATTGGTGGGGCTGGGTGTGACCCGGCGGTCTTGGTTCACATTGGTGTCAATGACAAAGTTAGAGGTGGAAGGTGAGGTCCTTAACATGATTTCCGAGAATTAGGGGCCAAGTTAAAAGCAAGGACCTCAAGGGTAGTGATTTCAGAAATACTACCGCAGCCACGTGCTACGCTGGGTACAACAGGAGCTCAGGAGTATAAATGCGTGGCTAAGAGAGTGGTGTAAGGAGAATGGGGTTTGGGTTTTTAGAGAACTGGGCTGATGTTTTCTGTGTGGTAACGGCTCTTTAGTAGAGACGGATTGCCTCTCAATGGTGATGGTGCAGCTGTTTTGGGGGAGAAGATGGCTAGGGGTTGGAGGAGATTTTAAATTAGGTATGGGGGGAGAGGGAGGGAACGTTGAAATACCACAGGGTAGATGAGATGTTAGGGAGAGGGGCTATTAAAAACGGAGGGGAGAGAAGTGGGAGGGGGGAAGCAAGAGGATAGGAGGCATGTACGACCATGTATGGAAGTAAATCAATGGATAATCTAAATGTATGTTTAAAATGACAAGAAAGTGCTAGGCTGAAAAACGCTGAACTTGAAATAATATGCTTAAAGGAAGGTATGAGTGGATGGGTTATAGCAGAATATGGCTTAATGTTCCACGACTGGACATAAACTATGTGAAGGGGATCACTCTTATTTAAAAACATGACAGAGTATAATAAGCGAGGAGAGATTGTATGTATTATGTAAACAGGAATTGACGCCCCTCAAGCTTTAAAAGATGGACATAGGGGGAGTAAACGATACGCAGAAACATATGCTGGTGGAACTGTGTACAGGAAGCAAGAGGTGGTACAAGTTAATTGTTGGAGTATTTATAAGCGGCCAAATGCCCGGGGACTGAGAGGTGGAATGAATCTCCTACTGCAGTTGGGAACGAAGCTGCTGGTATGGGGCAGTGCTTTCTGGTTATGGGGGATTTTAACTACCATCTGACACAGATGGGATAAGGGAACGCCAGCATCCTTCAAAGTATAAAAGTTCTTAAATATTCCTATGAGGATTCTTTCACAGGATGGTAGACGTTCCTACTAGACAGAAGTCGTGTTGTATCTGGTGACATTAATAACCCTTGAGCTCATTTTGGAGATGAGGTAATGGGGAAGTTAGGGATATGTGACGCATGATATATTGTATTTAATATAGGCGTTTTTTTTGTTGCATGCAAAAAACTGGCTGCACTGGCTTAACAAAACTTTAACTTAGGAAAGCTAATTTTATGCTGTAAAGAATCGCTCCTGCTTAAGACTGGGGGGAACTGTTTCAGTAAAGATTACTGGCAGGAGTGGACCACTTTTGAAAGGGATATTAAAACGTATTACATTTCGAATCTGTACCTTAGGTAACAAGTGTAAAAAATGAGGTCACTCCTGCATGGCTTAATGCTCAGGTAAAAGGGAAAGAAAAAAGAAAAAGGCTTTTTAAAATTTGTGAAAACAGAAAGGCACCGACAAGGCTCACAGGGAGTACAAAGCTGTAAAAAGATGTCAAGAAAGCAAGTTAAACTAGCTAAAATAGAAAATGAAATATGGATTGCTGATCAAAGCAGTCCAACCCAAAATGATGTAAATGGTAAAAGATTGAGGACTGGGAATGTTGGACTTCATAAATAAGGGGCTGATGGTTTGTAGAGGATGCCTGAAAGGGCATAATCTCTAAACGCGTTTTGTTAGGGTCATCGGTTTTTATGTTGAGAATCTGTGTCCTTACAGTAGGGATTGTTGATATATGCAGGAGTAAAGGAAGAGTATTATCACAATTGGCTACAGTACCAGAGGTATGGTAGCGGAAACCAAATTAGAGAGCAATTTAAGTATCAATAAAGCGACCAGGACCGAGATGGATTGCATACCTCGGATTTTAAATAGAGCTTAGTTCATTCTATCTACGGGGTCAATGTTTCTCATCTTTCAGATTGCTTTTGTCTGGGGTTGTGCCGCGGGATTGGAAAAAGCGCAATGTAATACCAATATTAAAAAAAGGTAGTCTTTCACAGCCTGGAGGAAACTGTAGACTCTAGTAAGCCTTACATCCGTGGTGAGGAAGGTGATGGAAACTTTAAGGGATCATATCCTTTGACTTTTTCTCCAGAGATCCATCTTATTGTAGTGCGCAGCATGGATTTATGAGAAAAGATCATGCAGACAAATTTTTTTAAGTTGGTTTTTTGAATCAGAAGTGTAGAAGTAGATTCAGGCACAGCAGTGGATGTGGGTATATTTGGATTTTGGCAAAAGCTTTGATACTGTGCGCACATAGGCGACTAATTGATAAACTGATGGACCTGTTGGCGCTTGAATGAAAACATTTGTTCAGGATAGAGAACTGGGTTATGGATCGCAACACAGAGAGTGGTGGTGAATGGAGGCTACATCAATGTGGGCAAAGTTCTAAGCGAGTGGCCTAGGGTTCTTGTAGCTGGGGCGCCTTCTGTTTAATTTGTTTATAAATGGACTTAAAGGGCGGCCTTGAGAGCAAGTCTCGGTTTGTTGTGAGACACTAAACTATGCAGAGCTTTGGAAAACTTCCATGATGTGGGCAAGTGCTGCAAGTCAGACAGATAGATTATCCATAATGGGCGTAGAGGGCAGATGAGATCAATGGTTGATAATGTAAGGTTATTGCATTTGGGATTTAATAATCCCTGTGACCACCTACACCATAATAACTCTGGTGTTAAAGTGCATCTTATTTAATGGAAAAAAGATTTGTGGGTTCGTGCAGATAAGACTTAGCTATAGGCAACACAATGCCAGTGATATGCACGGCTTGAGTTAGCAAGAATATGGTCTTGTCAAAAAGGGGAATAGATTCAAGAGAGAAAAATATTATTCTCCCTTTACAATGGCGATGGTAAGGCCTCATTGGAATTGCGGTGCAGTGGAATCCCATTATCAAAAGGGACATCTTGAATATGGAGGCGTTCAGAGAAGGCAACTAAATTAAGTAAGGGGAAGGGAGGTGGGCTTGAATATGCAGGCAGATTAGACAAGTTAGGGATGTTTACATGGAGAAGCGCACGTTTGCGTGGGACTGATAACCTTAGAGCAAATATATTATGGCATACAATGGACTCTCTGGTGCATTGTTACTAAAACAGGTCATATCAGAGGACATCGTGGACTATCCTTTAAGTGGAAAAACAAGAAGTTTCATATTCAGGTTGGAAGGTTCTTTTACAGGAGAACGTGATTGTAAGACTGTGGAACTGTCTTCCAGCAGATGTGTGTAATGGCAAGTTCACTTGAATCAGCTTTAAAAATGGCCTGGATAGTAAAACAAAAAATATTGATAATTATGGTATAATGCATATAGATCTGGTTGATCAGGGACTCCCAACTTTGTCGATTGAATTTTCGCCCCCCTTTTTATGGCTGGGTTTTTTTTGGGCCTGCTCTGGGGTCAACTGTTGGTAGGGTTAAAAAAAAGGGGGGGGGGTGAGATAGGTTGGACTTGATGGACGGACTTCTTTATTCACGCTTATTACTATGTTATCCAATTTTAAAACATTGTTTGTGGCTGTGGCCCAAAAGTCAACTTTTGGCTGAGGTCCAAGATTGACTCTCCTCTCCTCCACCCAGTCCAACCCCGCACTTCATCTATGCATATTTTGGTGGAGGGTAGGAGACATATGGCTAACTCACTAGGAGCTTCAGTCACTGCAGGCAGCACTGTTCTAAGCTAGCACTAACAACAATAGGGGACTAGGGCTGTCAGGGGCATGTAAGTGCCGCAAAGGGCCCTATAGGGCAGGGAGGGGGTCCGATTTGAGCTGCGGGACCCCTTAAGCCCAAATGGAAAGCCACCAAACTGGCCCTTCTCAGGGCCCGCTGGAGGGTGCCTCACCCCTCCCAGTGGGGCCCTTCCCTCCTCCTCGCCAGTTAGTCGGGGGGGCAGGGCTTGGACCCGGCCTCCCCAGCACCACTCCTAGCCTACTGTTCGCATTGTTGCTCGGCGGGACGGGGATGGAGGGCTGCTGGGTAAGGGGGCGGCGGTGGGGCGAGGGCTGGGGTGGGCGTATGCCCCGCGCGCGCCCTTCGCATGGCACCACCCGCGCACGTGGGTCGGCCTCCGGGGTGGGGTGCGACACCCGTATGAGACAGGGGGGAATCCGGTTGTTTTCGGCCATCCTCCCCCCGCCAGTCTCGGGTGAAGTCGAATACGGGGTCGTAGGATGAGGCAGTGTGTGAACAGTTTACCGCTGCTTTTATAAATAGAAGCGGCAAGTAACTGTTCGAGATAAGCCGCGAAAAGATAACAATTCGTTTAACTTTTCGCGTGGCCTATTTCCTGCCCATTTATGAATCGCGGAGAAACAGATTTTTATTGAAAATGGCGGGGAATAAACACCCATACAAAAATTTAACGAACCTTTATAAATATGCCCCCACAATTATCCAAATATTTGACACCTTGGGTGGAGTCTCCTGATACTGTATTCCCTTAGGAGCCCCACAGTAACTGAATAAGAGGTACCAGCTGGGTTGGAGCTCGTGCAGACGGCATGGATGTGTGGTGTGACATAAAGCAAGTAAAGGTAATAGATAAAAACGGCATATAGAATTGATTGAAAGAGTTTTTTTTATTTCAAAATGTTTATATGTTTTTTTATTATTTTTGTTTTTTCCTTCCCTAACTGAAGATATAAACCAATGATACTATATGCAAATCACACAGACACGCTGGAGTATTATGCATGATTTTGGCACTGGTAAATCATAATGTCTGTACATTGGTTTCATTAACTAAAACAAATTTAGAAGTAAAAAACAGTTCTACAAGGACTGACTAGCAATTTACTGTGAATTGAGATGACCTTTCAATAACCACTTTTTAAAAACCCTTATCGTATTACAGGTCAAACTAAAGATTAACAATAAATTTCAAAAGCTGTATTGCTCCTTTTCTACAAAATTTCTATTTCAAGGGCTTGGTGCGCACTGAAAGTCAAACTCACTGAGGTTGTATATCTATTACGAAGGTATGTTTCCAAACATATTTTATAACTATATTTATTCAACTAATATTTATTAACTTTGCTTCTTTGTCTCAATAATTATGTCCTGTCTTGGTTCCATGCTTTAAGAAATTTGCTAAACAGGCTGGACAAATCATCCAATTATTAGGAGCGCAGTAGTGTAGCCCTTAACTTCTCGTCAACTCAAAAGGACACGGTGCCGCCGCCCCACTCTTCCTTCCCCACTCCCGCTCCTCTCTCTGTTCCCTTCTGAGTCCAAAACACCGCCTCTTCTTTGCCACTCTCACAATATGACCAACATCCGCGTTTTCTGCCCTCACAGTATACACATCCTTTTTGCCCATATGTATGATAACTCCTGTTTCCCTTGCCTTCTGAAGCCAAAACAAACCACTTTTCACCCATAGAAGTTGCCATTTTTCTGTCGAACTACTCAAGGATAGTTAACTCCGTATTTTTAACACCTAAGCGCGGTTATCTTATCATTAACTATACATACTTACGTTCCTAAACATGTATTTTCCTCGTAATAACGCGCACTTAACAAAAACAAGATTGTTTTACAGCTTGTATGAACATACCTGTAATTATACCAACAACAGATTCGCATGTCGACTTTCACATTATTACCGCTGTATGTATAACTGTCCCCACCGAGTAAAACATTGTGCTCCATTACAGTCCTTTTCTGTTTGCAATAAGCTGTCCCCACCAAAACTTTTCTCAATTCAGAGAAAGGTGTTTGCAATAAGCCCCTGTCCCACAGAAGCCATTGTCTCCATTACGGTCGCTTTTGTGTTTGGCAATAAGTCTGTTGGCCAACCCCAAAATCATTGGCCTCCCATACATCTTTTCCTGTTTGGAATAAGCTGTCCCACCAGAACATGTCTCATTATGTCCTTTGTTTTGCAATAATGCGGTCCCCCAGAAACATTGTCTCCATACTGTCCTTTATGGTTTGGCACTAAGCTCCGTCCCACTCAGACAACATTTTTCTTTCACATTACGTCCTTGTGTTTGCAAATAAACTGTCCACACAGAAACATGTCTCAGATTACGTCCCTTTTGTGGTTTGGGCATCAGCTGTCTCGACTACTAGAAACATTGTCTCTGCATCACAGTCCCTTTCCTGTTTGCACATAAGCTGTCGCCACCAGAAACATTGTCCATTACGGTTCTTTTGTGTTTGCACTAAAAAAAAAAAAAAAAAAAAAGGTTTTTCTTGTTGTGTACCACCAGAAACATTGTCTCCAGTACAGTCCTTGTGTGTTTGCAATAAAGCGCACCACCAGAAACATTGTCTCCATTACTGTCTCTTTTGTTGTTTGGCAGTACAGCTGTCCCCACCATGAAAACATTGTCTCCATTACTGTCGCTTTTGTGTTTGCAATAAGCTGTACCGCACCATAAAAATTGTCTCCATTACTGTCCTTTTGGTTTTGCAATAAGATGTCCCACCATAAAGATGTCTCATTACAGTCTTTTGTGGTTGGCAATAGTCTGCAGCCACCAGAAACATTGTGTCCATTACTGTCCTTGCTTTTGTTTTTGGGCAGTAAGCTGCCACCAAAAACATTGTCTCCATTACTGTCCTTTTGTGTTGCAATAAGCTGTCCCCACCCAGAAAAATGTCTCCATCACAGTCCCTTTCGTGTTTGCAAGAAGCTGGTCCACCAGAAAACATGCTCAATTACTGTCCTTTTGTTTTGGCTAGTAAGCGCCCACCAGAACTTGTCTCATTATCTTGTTCTTTGTGTTTGTAATAAGCTGTCCACCCAGAAACAATTCACTATGGAACATGTCCTTTCGCTGTTTGTAATAGCTGTCCTATCAGAAGTATTTTTCACAGTCTCAAAAGACATTCTCTTCAGCAGAATGTCCCGGTACTGGTGGTTAAAGGTGCACAAGATGTATTTTAGACAGGCCAGGGCATTTCATCGGTCAAGGCCTTTATGTCTTCCGACAAGTCTTAATAAGTCTTAATAAGTTCCCGTCAACTTTATTGTCCCAACTACAAGGTGTGGCACCCTGGGGTAAACGATGTCCAAGATGTGTTTTAACATCTAATTGTATTAGCTGTTTTAGTAAATATTAACATTTGTAAAACATATTTTAAGAAGTAACAGCAATTCATTTTATATTTGGCGTTATATAAAATAAAAGTTTTAAAACAATAAGTAATTTTGTTTAATGACATGGTCAAGAAGGCCAAAATGACATGTAAACTAGTTTTATTATGTAACATTTGTCAATAGTTAAGCTGACAGCAAATCTCTATTGTATCTAAAAATAAAAACACAACACACACACACCACCACACCACACACACACGAAGTCTATAGTGTGGAAAGTATGTATTTGTCCAATATTATAAAATAAATGAATAAATAACACATGAAACATTAAAACAAACCAGGCATAACATGAATACTAGTTTATATATTTGTATTGGCGTTAAAATAATAGTTACGGTACATTTTATTATACGAACAAAGGCATCGCATCGTTGCTTGTAATGAGAAACAACGAGGCATAAATGTTTTACGCGTTGTTTGTACAATTCACTTACAATACTGTCAATTTTCCTAAATGATTTGTGAATAGTGATATACATTTGAAACGACATTCCTGTAGGCTATATAATGTAACAACGATAAGACAGTAATGGCCTGTCACACAGAAACTAGTCGCAGCGCTGTGTATTGTCTATTGTTGGATTGTATCATGTAAATTCTCAGTTAAACAATCTCATGAAAGTTACGAGGAAAACAATTTCGTTTTTGCTGGGAAAACCATAACTATCAAAAGAATATTGAAATGTTTTCTTTGCTAAACTATATCAATATCCTAGTGTGCCACCGGCTGTCGTGAACGTCGTATGCACGATATAAGCACTGTCTTTGAACGATCTGGGAGTGGGTAGAAGATCGAATGCGGAAACACCCCCGAAAATTAGACGGGCGTAAAAGTCCGATTTCAACTATTTCTGTTAATTTTATAGAACTTGTTCATCTTTAATGGTAGTCGTATAATACCTGCGTCTGTTTGATTTATCTCAATATATTTCAGTAATGAATACACAATCAGTTAATAGTAGATTGTGTGGGTCAGCAAGCGTGATTTCAGCTGTTAGATTTCTGTTCAAACAAGGAGAAATGACCCCATTGTATCTTGATCAGGCGATTAAGTCAAAATGGGAAAATGGTATAGCCCATTTAAAATATTCGATCCGATCGACCGATAAGGCCATTGTCGGTTTCTGCTTGCCTGAATATGTTCGAAGACAGGGATTCACGAATGGTGAATTTGTTTTGATTGAAAATCGGGATGGAAAGGCTTGCCGGAACCTGTTGCCCTCAAAACAACCCAACTACCTACAAAAACAATGAATATGAAAAGGGCGGCATAAACACTAGTCTACAGTGTAATCGATATTGAAACTCAGCGCGGTTTCTTGATAATTCCCAGAAAATGATTCTGTGTCCACAAAAAGCGAGTATCACGGGTCTTGGAATGTTACCAGAAGAGATTTGTTGGTTCGATATAGGTGTGGAACCTCAGTTGGTATACTGTAGACCTTAAGACAGGCGCGAATCGATCGCATACGTTGCGTTAGCAGAGCAGATGTGGCATTTTCACGGAGGTGTTGAGACCTGAACTCTTTTGATGTTGACAACGACCGTGCGTATTGTAATTAAAAGGCTCAGGAGATCGCCTGACCACTAAGACAGGAAGAGTCTCATTTCTAGATTAATTTTAATCTTCAGATCCAAGCCATCATATTAATTTTGGATTGGGTCCATAACTGCAAAAATTGGCTATTAATTCAAGGCCGGGCGTAAACTGTGCTCTTGTGATAAAAGCCATCATTTTGCCCTGTCGGGATTGCGCGGCGATCATTTATGGTGACCCGCAGTATCTTTGTCAAATAATCGGCAGTAAATGGCGATGCTAAGGTTGGTTTGTGAATTAAATTTAACAGAGTCTCTATATAAGCTGCTATAAGCATATAGCGTTGTCATTCGCGAAATCACGTATCACCCCAGTGTAATGCCAGTGAGTTAAAAAGAGTGGCTATAGGGTAGTTTATTAGGCTGAACGTGAGTCCATCTGGTTCGTTCTGTAGTGTAGGGTCTTTACGATTCGGCAAACGACGTATAATCTGCGCGTTGTTTAAGTCATAATAATTAGGCAACGCATCCCGATGATAAAAATTACAAGGGGCGCATGTCCACTACGCGCAACAGTTGAACTTCTACAAAAGTGTTTTGTTCATACTTGGTCTGCGTAGGCGTATTTGAAATATACCAACTCGGATTGCACATTCAACCGAGGAATCGTTTACGAAAGCCATAGGTTGTAATTAGAAGAGTCTTCTAGAGAACGACTTGTTGTTCTCTGTAGTCGGGCGTTTCTTGACGGTGCTTATGTGTTATGAAAAGGGGGCAGGAATACACCATCAAGTTATGCGTTTTTTTTACGTGTGTTTCCGATATGGTCTTGATTGTTCGATTTTATTTATTCATAAAAATGCTGATTGATACGTAGCAACAGCATCTTTGGTACTGTTCTAGCAGCAGTTTTTACGGTGCAGTTTAACAAGTTTCAAACTCCTTTTCTAAACAAAGGTACTACCCTGCAGCAGCAAGCGGCACCTCGAAGAGCCCCGCAAGCACCTGAGCCTTCATAAAATTCAGAGGCCGTGGAAACCATCAAAGCCATGCCCTGCTTGGTGATTAATATGTGAATAGGTCCTAATGGGGTCCCGTACCTTCCTCTGGGACATCAGTTAATAGTATCATTGGAGGTCTAAAGTGTAAGCGCGCAATAGTTTTACCATATTTGAAAGTTAACAGGTAGCTTGGTCCGTGAGTATCGATATTGTAATGGTGGTCAAAGTAGTGTTGTTTACAGAGCGGGTGGGTATGTCGTCAGGGCCTGGCTTGCATACTTTTGCGTGACTATTTCACCATTTCGAACATTTGCTCCACAGTTCTTAACAAGATGAACAACCTATTGCCAACAAGTTGGTGTTTTGACTTATCTCGCAATACAAAATGTCTTCAACATCCGGCTTTCTATCGGTGGTCAATTTGTTTCTTTTGAGGTACAAAACACTGTTCTCTTTTGTTCTTGTATCATCATCATTAAACAACAAAAAAGGACAGCAACTATATTTGTTTGTGAGCATAACAACGCTTTGCGTCGCCTATTCTCATTGTTTTTGACCCATCGTGCGTAAACCCCCGGCAACCCCAATATGTTTGCTGAACTTTTTACCACGGGCATAAATGTGTATAAGTCCGAGTACGTTACAAGAACGTCTCTTTCAACCTCGTCGTTCTTAGTCGTAAGCGTTCGGTTGCAATTTTAAAAATTCAAGTTTGTTGATTAATGCCTTTGACAAGATCATGCAATATTGAACGTAATAACCCAATTTAACCAAAAATGTTCTCTGATCGGCTTGCGCTTTTAGCGATGTAAAAAAACCCATCCTCGGCCTCAAGTATTCCATTATGAGGTGTATTGAATCTCACTAAAGCCCCGACTTCGTAAGGTCCACGAAGATAGTGAACAGCTTTTGATAATTATCGGGGTTAATAGCGAGATGGTGTTTCAGGGTAAAGTTTGGCAGAGCATTGCCAGGGCCAAGAATTATATACAACGATCCACCCTTCCAGAATCTAATCGTCGACAATTTGTTTTCTTTGACCCAAGAATTAAACTTTTCAGGGATATCCTGCCACGTTAAAAATATTAATTTTCTCCCCGAATCTTCTTCTTTTTAATAATTTGTCAATACGATTAAATGCGGTTTTGGTCCAAGAATCAAACTTTTTGTGCTGCCTCATCATAGAATGATCGTCAAGATTTCACCAGCCCAGATCTGTCAGTTTATTAAAAGCGGTTGTTCAGTCCTTTCGTGTTTATAGCCGAATCGTCTTAAAATCTCATCAGTGTAAGTTGTTTCAAACCTTTGGGAAATATACCTGATAACTAAATCCTCACATGATCACCTTTTTTTAATAAAGGTTTAGCTTTAGGCATAGACGCATAATGATTGTCTAGATTTTGCCAGATTAATAATGAGGTTTGTTTTGACTACATCGACGGGTTTACACATTATGCTCGTCGGTGGTAGGTTGATTGGAACTACACACCAGGTCTTGTAACGTATCAATGTACCTGAACGTATTGTCTCCCTCAGGTAAAGCCACATTCTGGTTTTCAAGGTTCTGTTTGAAGGAACGTTCCACTAACGCTGCTTGACTGATTTGATGTGAAAAAAATGATGTATTATTTATACGCGGTGAACGTTTCCTCATAAGATTATTCTTATGAGGAAAAAACTCTTCGGCACGATCTGTTGAATTCTTGGGGAGACGTGCCCGCTGTGATAAATATCTTGTTTTAAAAAGCAGCTGCAACAGTTGATCCGTTTATTTGAAATTCTCACACACCGGCAAATTTTGAAAGGATATCTATGACCGTTAATATATAGGTTTACACATCATTTCTTTTGAACAATCAATTCAAGACACGAGAGCAGCCGCCAATGGGCGTCTATGTCTGCCACCCAACTTTATTCTTTTTTAAAAGATTTTTATAGGTTGTATAAAGTAGGCTGTTCACATTACATAGCCACTTTGATTCTTTTGTTCTAATTGACATTTAGCATATGTCCAATTTGAGCTAGTTGGTGCGCACGTATCTACATTTGATTCAGAAAAAGGGTGGAGATGACATTTAGTGTGGGGGGTAGTTCCAAGTTCGGGGCTGTTTCCTTTGAAAAAGGAGGCTGTTCAAATAATAATTTTTCACAATGTACAGAAATCGGAAAATAATCAATCTTACAGATTTGACTACTGAGCTAAGGTCTGTTGAGCTGGGGAGTAATTTGTACATGGATAGACAAATTGGTTAATGAATAGCATGCAGAGAGTAGTGTCAACGGGGCTTCATCATTAGGGCCTAAAGGCTAAGTGGGGTTGCCACAGGGTTTGTGTTGGGGCTGTTCTATTTAATCTATTATAAATGATTTGGGAAGTGGCGGGGGTATTGTCAGCAGGTTTCTGTGCTGCTGACAAACACAAAACTTGTCGACCATTAAAATCTGCAGGGATGAGGAAATCGTTGCAGGTGGACTAGATAGATTGTCACATGGGCTCTAAGGGCAGTGAGATGAGATTCAATGTTGAGAAAGTAAGGTGATCATTTGGAGCATTGTGTGCTTTACATATATGGATCTTTGTTTAATGAATCTGTTGGAAAGGAATTTGGAGTTGGGGTGGACGACAACACTCGTAAAGGAAGCAAGCAGTGTCAGGCGGCAACAGCCAGAGCAGCATGGTTTGTCTTTGTATAAAGAGAGGTATGGATTTAAGGGGGAAATGATATTCTATGCTTTACAAGTAAAGGCCTCATTAGGAATATGAAGGCAATTTTGGAATCCTGTGTACATAAAGGACATCTTTGGAAATGTGAAAGGGTTCAGAGAAGGGCAACTAAATTAATAAGGGGATGGGGGCGCTGTTGAATATGAAGAGAGACTGAAAAATATGTACGATGGAGAAAGCGCTTGAGTAGGATATGTTATGTGTATAAATACATTTAATGGCCATACTATAAAACTATCTGAGGCATTGTTCACTACTAGAGCATCTCAGAGGACACGTGTACATCCCTTAAAGGGGGAACTGTGGTCTCTCAAAACAAGTGTATTTTAAATGAAAGGGCCAGGTCATCACTTTAAAACGAGCCATCAACCACCTCTCTACGTGATGCACAGCCCCAAAATATGAAGAAAGAAATCACTGATCATAAAAAGTTAGGGGGGGTGGGATTGTTCTGAATTCTGCGAGTCAGAAATTTACTGTTACTCCTCTAATCGCGGTTGACACATGAATTGCAATGCTTTTTTAAATGACCTCCCAATTGTGGCCCTTCCCAATCGTGGGCCCTGTGTACCCTCCACTTGCAGCCCCTTAGTCCCACTCACGGACTATAGCTCCGCACACTCAGGGTCCTGTGGCCCTCCATGAGTGGGGAAGGACCCTGGGGGCCCCCAGTAGGAAGGACCCCCGAGAAGTGGGAGGTCGCCACAGGGGACCCCAAGTGGAAGGGGCCCCTGGGTGCCATGAGGGGGAAGGGCCCCTGGGCCCATGAGTGGAAGGGGGCCCCGATGGGAAGGGACCCTGGGCCCCCGGTGAAGAAGGCCCCCGAGTGGAGGGGCACTGGGAGCCCCGAGTGGGAGGGGCCAGGGACCCCCGAGGGACAAGGGCCCAGTGGCCACCTGAGTGGGGAAGGCCCCTGGCCCCACATAGTGGATGGAATGGAAGGGCCCAGGGGACCGAGTGGGAGGGGCACTCAAATGGGTAGGGCCCCTGGGTGCCCCCCCAGTGGAAGGGGCCAAGGGGCCCAGAGTGGGGAGGGCCCGGGGGGCGCGGGGGGTGCCGGCGCCCCACGGGCCCGCCCCCAAGGCCCGGGCGCGGGCGGCACGCGGGCCCGGGCCGCCCCCGAGGACGGGGGTGGGGGGGCGGGCCCCCCAAATGGGGAAGGGGCCTTGAGGCCCCCGAGTGGAGCGGCCAGGGGCCCCCCGATGTGGAGAGGGCCCAATGGGAAAGGGAACTAGGGCCATTAGTGGCGGGGCCGGTGGAAGGGCCATGGGGGGCCCCTGAGTGGAAGGGGCCCGAGTGGGCGGGGCCCCCCAATGGAGGGCCCCTGGGGCCCCCGACGTGGAAGGGTACATGGGGGGGCCCCCGAGTGGGAGGGGCACGGGGCCCCCCAAGTGGGAGGGGCCCCTGAGTGGAATGGGGCACGAGTGGGAGGGGCCCACAAATTGGGAGTTGCCAGGGAAAGGCCCAAGGGGCTGCAAGGGGAGGGGCCATGGGGGACAAGAGGAGGAGGGAAACACAGACGAGGGACTGCACATGGTGTCAGTGCAGGAAGCAGGGAAGTGCAGGGGACCTGGTGTGCTGAAAATCCATTATCACACATCATATAAATGTAAATATATTCAAAACGAGTTGTAAAATTAAATAATGACGAAAGTAAATTGCAAAAAATTCCCAGGAAAGCAATTCCTGTCATAGCTAAAGTCATTTTGGACCACAGTACCCTTTAAGAATTGAAAGAAAAAAAGGTTTAGCGGCAAGTTCGGAAAGGGTTTTACGCGCGCGAATGGTGAAAGTGGACATTGTTATGGCAGGTTCACTGGTCAGTTTAAAAAAACGGCTTCCTCTGATGAGTTTTGACAAAACAAGGAATGTTGCAAGGTTACTGGTATTGAACCTAAAGTAGAGTTGATCAGGAAATTTCCGTTGCCACCAGGAGTCGTTCAGGAAGGAAGTGTTTTCCCTTCATAAATTGGTGTTTTTTTTTTTTCATTTCTCTGGATCAACAGTTATGCAGGGAAAAAGAGGATATGTGATAGATGGGTTGTGTAGAGGGGATTAAAGTAGGTCTTTTTATAAAACCTCCAAATACTATATATTACTATAATGAGAACTGTGATTTTTTAGTGTAATTGCACTTGTGCAATGCGGTTCCATTGAGTAGGTTGCGTGCCATGTCTCCGTACCCTTTGATACAGGAAATGTGGGAGAATTACATTTAGTGTGGGGCTGGTGGGGGCGTGGAATTCTAAGTTTTGGGGCTGTTCCTTTGAAAAAGAGTAGGCTGTTTGTAAATCAATAGAGCATTTATTTCCTTTAATTTTTTCTTGAATGGTACTGGGCGTGAGTCCGATTGATTAGTTGCCATGGCACTCGCAGGTACACCCATGAATATGGTGTACGTTTGATTAGGACATGTGGGAAATTGAATAGTCGTTTTTACTTTCAATGTGGGGTAAATGTAGGATTTCAACCTTTAAATCCTCTTATTATTTTTTAACAAAATCTCTAAAAGCACGGATTTGATAAATTATGCGTTGGAATGCATGTATGTATGCAAGTATGGCCAACGCATACATAGAGAAGGTTGTTAAGATTCCAAAAAGATAGTTTGTGGGGCGGGGGGTATATCAAAATTTGTGTTTTTCTTTTGAAAAAGAGTAGGCAGAGCATTTAGATTTTTTTATTGAAATTGCACTTGTGCATGCGTCCCATTAGAGAAAGTGGTGGCCATGTCTCTGGGCACACACCACATATTGGCCTAAGCGATAGCCCGAAACTTGGACAAAGAGGAGCGATCACTGTACCTTGAAATGTAGTTTCTTGAAGACTTTCGTAGTCATCCGACTGGCTTTCTCAAGTCAGAATGTACTTTTTGTACACAGAAATCTGTGGCACTTATTGTACCCTGGAAAATCCCAAGGCATAATCACAGCGGTGTTAAGGGTGTGATAGAAGTGGCTAATAGGTGTTATAGGAACGCCCAGAGTAGGTTTAAAACGCATGTACATAATTGTACAATAAAGCCATTTGTAATCGTTATGTTAATAAAGAAACCAGCCTAAATAAGGCTGGGGGGGGTTCGACACCAACTGTCTGCCATGTCAATGCCTGTTTTAAACACCTTACTTTGGGTGTTCTATAACACCTGACTTAGCCACTATCGTACAACAGATATACCATGACCTGGATGAATGAGAACCTTCACAAGCATGTTTATATCACTGCAATTAGGGATAAGCAAAACTGTCAAGTTTTGTTTCACTAGCTTTTGCGCAGAATGTGTCTGCGGAACGAAAATCTGCTTTGAACTTTTTTTATTTTAATATCAACACCAAAAGTTTTTAATTCACAAAAAAAAATTCGCCATCAATAATAAGTTAATACAATTGAAAATTACCCACCAAGCACACTACACCCCTAAACAAACACAACACTTTAGACCCAGCAGAACAGAGGAATGTCCCAAATGTCACCAAATTGATGCAAATTTTGAACCTCATTTAAGTCATTTCTCCAGAGCGATCAGCTCTTGAGCAATTTTCTTTCAAAGGGATTTTCTGTTTTAAAGGGGTTTCTGTATTTAAGGGAAAAAAGCGTTAAAAAACAAAAGCGTTTATTAACTGTGGTTTGCAGCCTAGTAAATGTACTAACCTAGCACTATTTATTTCTAGGAGTGTGCCTGTAGTGGTAGGGGATTCTATTATTAGAAGGGTAGATAGGGTAATCTGTCGCCAGGACCCTGCATGCCGAACAGTGTGTTGTCTGCCTGGTGCTAGGGTTCGACATGTGGTGGATCGTGTAGACAGATTATTGGGTGGGGCTGGGAGTGACCCGGCGGTCTTGGTTCACATTGGTGCCAATGACAAAGTTAGAGGTGGAGGTGAGGTCCTTAAAAAATGATTTCCGAGAATTAGGGGCCAAGTTAAAAGCAAGGACCTCCAGGGTAGTGATTTCAGAAATACTACCGCAGCCACGTGCTACGCTAGGGAGGCAACGGGAGCTCAGGAGTATAAATGCGTGGCTAAGAGAGTGGTGTAAGGAGATGGGGTTTGGGTTTTTAGAGAACTGGGCTGACTTTTCTGTTGGCTACAGGCTCTTTAGTAGTGACGGATTGCACCTCAATGGTGGTGGTGCAACTGTTTTGGGGGAGAAGATGGCTAGGGGGTTGGAGGAGATTTTAAACTAGGTATGGGGGGGGAGGGAACGTTTAACTACACAGGGGTAGATAGAGAAGTTAGGGATCTGGGGGCTAGTAACACAACGGAGGGAGGAGAAGGAGGAGGGGGGAGCATAGAGGATAAGGAGGCATGTACGACCATGTATGGAAGTAAATCAATTGATAATCTAAAATGTATGTTTACAAATGCAAGGAGTCTGGCTGGAAAAACCGGCGAACTTGAAATAATAGCGTTAAAGGAAAGGTATGATGTAATTGGTATAGCAGAATCATGGCTTAATGATTCACACGACTGGACAGTAAATATTGAAGGGTACTCCTTATTTAGACATGACGAGTTAATAAGAAAGGAGGAGGAGTATGTATGTATGTTAAACAGGAATTGAAGCCAAATTTAAAAGATGGAATAGATGGGGGAGCAAACGATGCGGCCAAATGCCGGGGAAGAGGTGGAAATGAATCTCCATATGCAGTTGGCGAAGGCTGCTGGTATGGGGCATGTTCTGGTTATGGGGGATTTTAACTACCCTGAAATAGATTGGAGTAATGGAACTGCCAGCACCTCAAAAGGTATAACGTTCTTAAATTTCCTATATGAGCATTTTCTTTCACAGATGGTAGAAGTTCCTACTAGAAAGAATGCGTTGTTGGATCTGGTGATATCTAATAACCCAGAGCTCATTTTGGAGATGAAGGTAATGGGAAGCTTAGGGAATAGTGACCATGATATAGTGTCATTGAATATAGGTTGCAGAAAACTAAAGTGCACTGGCTTAACAAAAACTTTTAACTTTAGGAAAGCTAATTTTATGCTTTTAAAGGAATCGCTCCTGCTCATAGACTGGGGGGAACTGTTTCTAGGTAAAGATACTGAGCAGATGTGGACCACTTTTAAAGGGATATTAAACTATAACATTTCCAAATCGGTACCTTTAGGAAACAAGTGTAAAAAAATTAGGTCCACTCCTGCATGGCTTAATGCTCAGGTAAAAAGGGAAATGGAAAAAAAGAAAAGGGCTTTTAAAATTTTGAAAGCAGAAGGCACAGAACAGGCTTACAGGGACTTCAAAAGTTGTAATAAAGAGTGCAAGAAAGCAATTAAACTAGCTAAAATAGAAAATGAAAAGAGAGAAAGATATTATTCTCCCTCTTTACAAGGCACTGGTAAGGCCTTGTATATGTGGAATCCCATATACAAAAGGGACATCTTGGAAATTGAGGCAGTTCAGAGAAGGGCAACTAAATTAATAAGGGGAATGGAGGGGCTGGAATATGCAGGCAGATTAGATCCATCAAGTCCAACCTATTCACCCCCCTTTTTAGCTGGGTTTTTTTGCCTTCCTCTGGATCAACTGTTAGGTAGGGTTAAAAAAAAGGGGGGGGTGAATAGGTTGGACTTGATGGACGTACGTCTTTATTCAACCTTAATTACTATGTTACAAATTTTAAACATTGTTTGTGGCTGTGCCCAAAAGTCAACTTTTGGCTTGAGGTCCAAAGATTGACTCTTCTCTCCTCCCACCCAGTCCAACCCTCCACTTCACTATGCCTATTTGGTGGAGGTAGACATATGGTCTAACTACGAGCTTCAGTTCCTGCAGGCAGCACTGTTCTACACCTGACAAACAATAGGGACTTAGGGCTGCAAGGGCACTTGTAAGTGCCGCAAGGGCCCTTATAGGGCCAGGGAGGGGGGTCCGGATTTGAGCTGCGGGACCCCTTAAGCCCCAAATGGAAGCCCCAAATGGCCCTTCTCAGGGGCCCCGCTGGAGGGTGCCTTCACCCCTCCCAGTGGGCCCTTCCCTTCCCCTCCCAGCTAGCGGTGGGGCAGGGGCTTGGGACCCCCCTCCCCAGCAGCCACTCCTAGCCTCCTGTTCCATATGTTTGCTGCGAGCGGGGATGGGAGGGGCTGCTGGGAAGGGGCGGCGGTGGGGCGAGGGCGGGGTGGGCGTATGCCCCGCCGCGCCCCTTCGCAGTGGCGACCACCCGCGGCAAGGTGGGCGTGCCTCCCGGGGTGGGTGCGACCACCCGTCATGATACAGGGGGGAATCTCGGTTGTTTTCGCCACCTTCAAGGTGGTGAAGTAATACGGTCGAGATTAGCAGTGTGTAACAGTTACCGCTGCTTTATAAATAGAAGCGGCAGTAACTGTTCAGATAGCCGCGAAAAGATAACAATTCGTTAACTTTTCGCGGCCATTTCCTGCCCATTTATGAATCGCGGAAAACGAGATTTTTATGAAAATGGCGGGAATAACACCCACAAAAAGTTAACGAACCTTTATAAATATGCCCCCAAATTTACAAATATTTGGACACCTTGGTTGGAGTCTCCTGATACTGTATTCCCTTAGGAGCCCCAAGTAACTGAATAAGAGGTACAGCTGGGTTGGAGCTCGTGCAGACGGATGGATGGAGGTGTGGACATAAAGCAAGTAAAGGTAATAGATAAAAAAGGCAATAGAATTGATTGAAAGGAGTTTTTTTTATTTCAAAATGTTTATATTGTTTTTTTATTATTTTTGTTTTTTCCTTCATACCCTGAAGATATAAACCAATGATACTATATGCAATCAAAACAAGACACCTGGAGTATTATGCATGATTTTGCACTGTAAATTCAAATGTCTGTACATTGGTTTCATTAATAAAACAAATTTAGAAAAAAACAGTTCTACAAGACTATCATCATGGTGACTGTTTTAACCATTTTTTAAAACCACTTATCGGTAATTGACAGCAAACTAAGATTAACAATAAATTTCAAAAGCTGTATTGCTCCTTTTCTACTCAAATGAGTCCATGAGTCAAAATTGAGGTGTATATCTAATTACGAAGGTAGGTTTCCAACACATATTTTATAACTATATTTATTCCAACTATATTTATTAACTTTGCTTTGTCTCAATATTAATGGTCTTCCTTGGTTCCATGCTTTAAGAAATTTTCTAAGACAGGGCTGGACAAATCATCCAATTATTTAGGAGCCAGTAGTGTAGCACCTATACTTCTCGTCAAACTCAAAAGTGACAGGTGCCCCGCCCACTCTCCTCCCACTCCCCGCTCCTCTTCCTGTCCCTTCTGAGGCCAAAACACGCCCTCTTTTTGCCCTCACTATGACAACATCCTGTTTTCTTGCCCACAGTATGACAACATCCTTTTCTTGCCCATAGTATGATAACATCCTGTTTCCCCTTGCCATTCTGAAGCCAAAACAAACCCACTTTTCACCCCAGATTGCCATTTTTCTGTCGAACTACTCAAGATATTAACTCCGTTCCTTTTACACCCTAAGCCGGGTTATCTTATAATTAATATTAATAACTATATAACAGTTCCTAAACATGTATTATTCCTGTAACTAGACAGCACTTACAAAAACAAGATATGTTTTACAGCTTGTAATTGAACATACCTGTAATATACAAACAACAAGATTCGCCATGTCGACTTTCACCATTACCGCTGTATGTAATAAGCTGTCCCACCAGAAACATTGTCTCCATTACAGTCCTTTTCTGTTTGCAATAAGCTGTCCCCACCAGAAACTTTTCTCCATTACAGAGAAATGGTGTTTGCAATAAGCTGTCCCACCAGAAACATTGTCTCCATTACTGTCCTTTTGTGTTTGCAATAAGCTGTCCCACCAAAATCATTGCCTCCATTACAATCTTTTCCTGTTTGCAATAAGCTGTCCCACCAGAAACATTGTCTCCATTACTGTCCTTTTGTGTTTGCAATAAGCTGTCCCACCAGAAACATTGTCTCCATTACAGTCCTTTTGTGTTTGCAATAAGCTGCACCACCAGAAACATTGTCTCCATTACTGTCCTTTTGTGTTTGCAGTAAGCTGTCCCACCAGAAACATTGTCTCCATTACTGTCCTTTTGTGTTTGCAGTAAGCTGTCCCACCAGAAACATTGTCTCCATTACTGTCCTTTTGTGTTTGCAATAAGCTGTCCCACCAGAAACATTGTCTCCATTACTGTCCTTTTGTGTTTGCAATAAGCTGTCCCACCAGAAACATTGTCTCCATTACTGTCCTTTTGTGTTTGCAATAAGCTGTCCCACCAGAAACAATTGTCCTCCATTACTGTCCTTTTGTAGTTTGCAGTAAAGCTTGTCCCACAGAAACATTGTCTCCATTCTAGTCCCTTTGTGTTTGCAAAGCTGTCCGCAACCCCATAAAAACTTTCTCATTACAGTTAGAATGGTGTTTGCAATAAGATGTCCCCCAAAAGATTGTCTCACATTACAGTCCTTTTTGTTGTTTGCAATACTGCCCCCACCAGAAACATTGTCCTCCATTACTGTCCTTTTGTTTTTGGTCAGTAAGCTGTCCCACGCACAACCCGTGAATGCTCCATTACTGTCCTTTTGTGTTTGCAATAATGCTGTCCCACCAGAAACTTGTCTTCCATCACAGTTCCTTTCGTGTTTGCAAATCTGTCCCCACCACCAGAAACATATTGTCCTCCATTACGGTCCTTTTGTGTTTGCAGTAGCGATAAACTGTCCCACCAGAACACATTGGTCTCCTTACTGTTCTTTTGTGTGTGTATAGCTGTCCCCCAGAAACAATTCACTTGGCAAACAGTCCTTTCGTGTTTGTAATAAGCTGTCCTATCAGCAATATTTTTCCACAGTTCTCAGAAGGAACATCCTTTGCATTGTCCCCTGGGGTAGAGTTGTCACACAGATTTATTTTAAAACAGAAACAAAAATTTTCAGCCGGCATGCATTCAATCGGTCAAACCTTTATTGTCTTAGACAACAGTCTTCAATAAGTTCTTATAAGTTCCATCAGTCTTTATTTATGTCCAACTACATCAGGTGCACCCTGTGGGGTAAGAGAGTCCAAGATGTGTTTTTACATCTAATTGTCTTAGCGTTATAAAATATTAAACATTGTAAAATATTTAAGAAGTAACAGCACTATTCATTTTATTATTGGTATTGGTTATAAATAAAAAAGTTTTAACAATAAGTATTGTTGTTTTATAAATACAATGTTCAAGAATGCCAATAAGACATTGGTACCTATTTTTATTTATGTAACATTTGTGCTCGTTAAGCCTGTACGAATTCTTAATTGTACTTAAAATAACACAAACCCACATCAATCTTATTGTACTATAAAATAAAAACACACACCCAACAGCACACCCCACACACACACACAGAAGTCTATAGTGTGGAAATTATGTATTTGTCCAATATATATAAAAATAAAATGAATAAATAAAAACATTTTAGCAAACAAACAGGCAAAACATGATATATTTTATATATTTTATTGCGTTAATATAATATGTTACGGTACATATTTATTATTACGACAATAGGGCACGCATCTTTGCTTGTAATGAGAACAACGCAGGCATAAATGTTTTACGCGTTGTTGTACAAATTCACTTACAATACTGTCATTTTTCCTAAAATGATTTGTGAATATTGATAATACATTTTGAAACGACATTCCTTTAGCTATATAATGTAACATATAGATACAGTAATACCTGCACACAGAACTCGCAGCGTCTTGTATTTGTCTATTTTGGTATTGTATCACTGTAGAATTTCTCATTAAAAATCTCATGAAGTTACGAGGAAACATTTCGTTTTCTGGGGAAAACCCATAACTATCAAAAAATATTGAAATGTTTTCTTTGCATAAAATAATCAATATCCAGTGTTGCCCCGGCTGTCGTGAATCGTCCGTATTCACGATATAAGCCACTGGTCTTTGAACGATCTGGTCGTTGGGTAGAAGATCGCATGGGAACACACCCTGAAATATTCGCCGGGCGTAAAAGTCCGATTTCACTATTTCTGTAATTTTATAGTTGTTCATCTTTAATGGTAGTCGTATAATACCTCGCGTCTGTTATTTATCTCAATAATATTTTCAGTAATTGAATACACAATCATGTTAATAGTAGATTGTGTGGGTTCAGCAAAGTGTATTTCAGCTGTTAGATTTCCTGTTCTAACAAGAGAGAAATGACCCCCTTGTTCTTGATCAGGCGATAAGTCAAAAGGGAACATGGTATAGCCATTTAAAAATTCGATCCGATCGACCGATAAGGCATTGTCGGCTTTCTGCTTGCCTGAAATATGTTCGAAAGACAGGTATTCACGAATGGCTGAATTTGTTTGAAAATCGGGCTGGAAAGGCCTTGCCGGAACCTGTTGCCCATCTAAATATAAGGCGGCATAATTTACATTGTAATGATTGAAACTCAGCGGGTTTCTCTGATAATTCCCAGAAAATGATTTGTTGTCCACAAAAGCGAGTATCACGGTCTTTGGAATGTTACCCAGAAAGAGATTTTCGTGGTTCGATATACGTGAACCTGTTGGTATACTGTAGACCTTAAGACAGGCGCGATCGATCGCATACTTTGCGTTAGCAGAGCACGGCTGTGGCCTATTCTCACGGCGGGTGAGACCTGAACTCTTTTGATGTACAACGACGTGTGCTGTATTTGTACTTTAAAAGGCTCAGGATCGCCTGACATAAGACAGGAAGAGTCTCTATTTCTAGTTAATTTAATCTTCAGATCCAAGCCATATATTAATTTGGTTGGTAATATATCTGCAAAAATGGCCCTATTAATTCAAGAGCGGGCTGTAAACTGTGCTCTTTGATAAAGCCATCATTGCCCTGTCGAGCGCGCGATCATTTATGGTGACCCGCAGTATCTTTGTAAAATAATCCGGCAGTAAATTGGGATGCTAAGGTTTGTGAATTATAATTTAACAGAGTCTCTATATAAGCTCTATAAGCATATAGGTTGTCACTTCGCGAAATCAACGTATCACCCAGTGTAATGTCCAGCTGATTAAAAAGAGTGGCTATAGGGTAGTTTATTAGGCTGACGTGAGCTCCATCTGGTAGTTCTGTATTGTCGGGTCTTACGATTCGGCAAACGACGTATAACTGCGCGTTGTTTAAGTCATAATAATTAGCACCGCTCCCTGAGATAAAAAATTCCAAGGGCGCACTGTCCACTAACGCCGCAACAGTTTGAACTTCTACATAAAGTGTTTTTTCAATACTTGTCTGCGTAGGCGGTATTTGAAATATATCCAACTCGGATTTTGCACATTCCACCGAGGAATCGTTTACGAAAGCCATAGCGTTTTAATTAGAAGATGTCTTCTAGAGAACGACTTGTTGTTCTCTGTCGTCGGGCGTCTCTTACGCGTGCTTATGTTGTTACTGAAAGGGGGCAGGACTACACCATCAAGTCCGTTCGAACTCTAATAGTTCGGCTCTAACGAGTTCGAGTTCTAGTCTATCTCTAATGGCATACGGTTTGATTCAGGACATTTGGGTGATTGATATTTGGTACCTTGTTTTTAATTACTTGATGTTTTAGCATGATTTTTAACTTTGAAATTTGTTTTTCCTTTCTTTTGTTAGAAAATCTGCTAAAAGTGCAAAATTCAACGAAGACTGGCACCCACACCATGTGGACTAAAAAATGCCACCATTGCTTAGATGACAGTGTGTACATTCTGATAATATATGGTTTTGGGGGTATTTTTGAGGGGTGTTTAGTAAACCAGACATTTTGCTGTAATTGGGCCACTGTGAATTGGCTTACTAGTGGCTTCCATGTCTGTGTTTGTAACCATGCATTTGATTCAGGGTATTTGGGAAATTGATATTAAGTTTTTTTACATTACATGGGAATTTGCCATCATTTTTAACTTATTTTTGTAAATTTTTCAGAAAATCTGGTAAAAGTGTGATATTCTACAAAGAACTGTGCCTACACCATTGGTCTTATGCATGAAAAAATGATACCGTTGAGTAGCTGAAGGTGTGTAGATTCCAACAATATATTTAGTTTTGTGGGGTATTTCTAATATAGAGGGGTGTTTTGTGTGCCAAATCTGAAAAGTTTCTGGATTTGGGACACTGTGCACAATGCATTAGCTTACCGTATATACTCGAGTATAAGCCGAGGTTTTTAGGTTTTAAAATAAACCTAAAAACCTTGCCTCGGCTTATACTCGGTCAAGTCCTTTCTGGCTTCACTCAGCACTCCGAATCGGCTGCCGCACGCATAGTTAGCGCTGTGGATATGCCGGCTGACGTCACTACTCGGCGCCTCTCATCGCCCGGCGCCGAGTAGTGACGTCAGCCGGCATATCCACAGCGCTAACTATGCGTGCGGCAGCCGGATTCGGAGTGCTGAGTGATGCCAGAAAGGACTTGACTCGAGTATAAGCCGAGGCAAGGTTTTTAGATATGGAGATGGATAGATAGACTGACAGATAGATAGACTGACAGATATGGAGATAGATAGATCAATAGATAGATAGACAGATATGGAGAGAGACAGATATGGAGATAGATTGATGATAGATTATATATCTCCATATCTGTCTGTCTGTCTATCTCTCTCCATATCTGTCTATCTATATATATATCTGCCTATCTATCAATCTATCTATCTGTCTGTCCGTCTGTCTATCTGTCTGCCTGTATATCTATATCTGTCTGCCTGTATATTTATATCTGTCTGCCTGTATATCTATATCTGTCTGTCTGTATATCTATATCTATCTATCTGCCTGCCTATCTATCTGTCTGCCTGTCTATCTGTCTGCCTGTCTATCCTTCTATCTGTCTGTCTGTCTGCCTATCTGTCTGCCTGGAGTATCTATCTATCTGTCTGCCTCTCTATCTATCATCTATCTATCATCTATCTATCTGCCTATCTATCTATCTGCCTATCTATCTATCTATCTATCTATCTATCTATCTGCCTATCTATCTATCTATCTATCTATCTATCTATCTCTGTCCCACACAGTGAATTGTACTCAATGTTCCATGTAAGTACCAGAATTACAGAAAATAGTTTATCTTTGCTATAAAAAAAAAAAGTTACCTCTGGCTCCCATTGCTGCTGCTCTGATCAGGGGAAAGGATTTTCAGTTACAGACTTCACGTTTTGTGTTGTACTGCTTCAACCACTTCCATTACTTTCAAGCAGCACTGTCCTGTGAGGAACTCCACTAGGTTCCTATTGGCCAGACAGTGTTAATGTCTTATTAAAGTTTTTTTTTAAAATAAACTTTATTTAAAACTTACACTGCCCGGCCAGAACAACACATTGGAACTTACACTGCCGGCCAGAACAACGCATTGGAAGGGGGGCACTTGTGTAGCGCCGCCACTGTTTACCGTTCTCGAAGTGAAAAACACTTTCCGAACTTGAAGCCTAAACCTTTTTTCTTCAAGTCTTAAGGGATGTCCTTGTGTCCTCTAACATGTTCTATTGGTGAACAATGTCCCAGATAGTTTATTGTATGGCCCGTTAATGTATTTATATACAGTAATCATATAAAAGCGCCTTTTCTCCAGCGTACATAATTGTAACTTTTCCAATCTCTCTTCATATTCAAGCTCCCCCAATCCCCTTATTAATTTAGTTGCCCTTCTCTGAACCCTTTCCATTTCAAAGATGTCCTTTTTGTACACAGGATTCCAAAATTGCACTGCACATTCCAAATATATTCCAAATGAGGCCTTACCAATGCTTTGTAAAGAGGGAGAATAACATTTTCCTCCCTTGAATCCATACCTCTCTGCCGCCTGGCACTGCTTGCTACCTTTAAGTTTGTTAACTACCAAAACTCCAAGATCCCTTTCCAACAGGGATTCACTTAACATAAAGGCATTTATAGTATAAGCAGCACAAGGAATTTAAGTCCAAAATGCATCACCTTATATTTCTCAACATTGAATCTCATCTGCCACTTAGCAGCCCAATTTGACAATCTATCTAGATCCCCCTGCAACGATTACACATCCTCTGAAGTTTTTAATGGTCGACAAAGTTTTGTGTCGTCAGCAAACACAGAAACCTTGCTGACAATACCCACTTCCAAATCATTAATAAATAGATTAAATAGAAGCGACCCTCCTCTCTGCTAGCATTTGGCGACTTATAGCAGACTCCAGCAATGACATTTCCCCCTTTCCTGTTGCCTAATTCCACCCATATTGCCTCCAATTTAACATCCATATCGCCAGTTATCTCTTCTTTTAAATTTGGCTTCAATTCTTTTTTACTATAAACACATTCTCCTCCCCCTTTCCTTTTTTCTCTGTCCTGCCTAAACAAAGCATATCCTTCTAAATTTACATCCCAGTCATGAGAACTGTTCAACCACGTTTCTGCTATATCTATTACATCATACTTTTCATTCAATGCCATAATTTCCAATTCACCCATTTTGTCAGCCAGGCTTCTCGCATTTGCAAACATACATTTTAGATTATCATCCTGTAATTTATTTGTACACTTTTATACACATGCGTCCCTATCCCCTATGCTAGCCCCACCCCCCTTCCCCTTCCACTACCACCTGCCTTTCTGATCCTTCGTTCCTCCTTCCTTGTATCAGAGATGGCAGTCCCCTGGGTGCTCAAGGGACTAGACCCCTCCATACACGCTAATTCCGAGGTGTACCCCTCCACTTCATTACCTAAGGCAGAAAATCTGTTGGGATGGGCAATCTGGGAAGAAGCCACCCTACACTTCCGTCCCCCACTTCCCCTAGTAACCCTAACAAAACTACCTCCCCCCTCAACCTTCCCTGTACAGTACAAGGCAGGGATGCCCTTTGCGCACTGCTTTTTGCACTATCCATAGAACCCCTTGCAGAACAAATAAGATCCAACAACTACATTATAGGATTAAAATTTGGAACTAGTGACACTAAAATAACGTTATTCACAGACAACATACTACTCATAATAACTTACCCAAAACTATCACTAACACATATAAACACTCACAGAATTTAGCAGAATTTCACAATATAAAATTAATGAAACAAAATCATCCATACTGGGAATCAATCTAGATAACCAATCCAAAACCAAATTACAGAATTCATACACGTTCCAATGGATACACAACAAAGTTAAATACTTCGAAATATACATTAGATACCCAGCCACAAACCTATATAAAGATAATTACAAACCACTACTCCAAGAAACCACAAAAAAAGCTGAATACATGGAACTCCCACTATCTTTCACTTACAGGAAAAATTAAAATGATGATTCTACCCAAATATCTATACCTCTTACCTCAAAACAATACCAATTCATATT
This sequence comes from Hymenochirus boettgeri, assembly GCA_019447015.1. Lineage (NCBI taxonomy): Eukaryota > Metazoa > Chordata > Amphibia > Anura > Pipidae > Hymenochirus > Hymenochirus boettgeri. The sequence goes on along the minus strand of CM033473.1, from coordinate 100,319,196 downwards.
CCCGACACATTTTTTGTCAAACAAACAGGCTCTTTTCCAATTTTTTTGGAATAACAAAAAACATAAAATAAGCTTGTCAACACTTACAAAAGCAGGAGGAATGGATATGCCACATATAAGTGATTACTATGAAGCCACAATACTAGCCCCACTTAAACATTGGTGGCAAAAAACACAGAATGTCCATGGCTACTTGTAGAATCAAACTTAATCCCCAACCACTCTCTGAAAGCATTGATGGGAAAAGTATTTTCCCATGGTCCTACACGGCAGTGGTTAGCTTGGGTTACGCACCTTGATGTATGACTGACAGGATTAGGTAGGCAATAAATTATCCTTGCTCCTCCCCTTCACCATCTTACTGTCTCCCTTCCTCATGCCTGCAGGATCAAGACGTCTCTCCCCCTAAACATTTTCTAGGCTCTGGGGTCTACTGATCTTCCCAGGTCCAGCACACCCCACTATGTCGTGTGCCGGGCGGATTAGCGCACCACTGCTTCATTCATCATTGCGCGAGTCGCTCCATGATGATGTCATGTGCACACGACCCGGAAGTGAACCGGAAGCGTACGAATCTTTTAAAAATGCATGGCAAACATTTCTCTGATGTTCCCAAGCTTTTGGGCCTCCAACACCTGCATGCAGCAGTCGGAGGCTAGCGCTACCAGGACTTTATACTGCTTTACTCTGTAAGTACAGCAGGATGCTAGGGGATACTCTTCAATTTCAAATACTGAATTTGTCCTTTTGTTTCAGCTACCTACAAAAATGTCTCATAGAAGAACAAGCTCAAGTTCAAGGGGGTGAGACCAACTACTAAGAGCAGTACATCTATCTCAAATTACAATATGTTTATCATTGAATATTTCATTTCAGGTCTTCACCAGAGAAAGAGAAGAACACCATTATTATAATCATAGAACCGATGAATGTGCTCTTTGTAAATTACCATTGCTCAGAGGGAAAAAGTTATGTTCTGAATGCATATCTCTCAAATCAAATACATCAAAATCATCAGAACTGCTATCTTCAGTCAAAGACTTATTGATTCCTCTCTCAGCTCCTTTTCTATATCTATGATGGATCAGGTCAAAACCATGATATACAATATTCCAACTCTTATCCAACCTTCGATTAGACCAAGCGATACTTTAGAACCTGGGGCAACTTTATATTCTGACACAGAAGACAGAGATCTGGCACAAACAGATTCTACCCTAACCCATAAGGTTCTGACGCACCTCATAAAAAAGATGAGGAAATCACTAAAAATTTCTGAACCTTCTCCGGTGGTTCAGCCAGATCTAATGTTTACAAATAGAAACACAGAGTCTACATCATTTTATGTTCATGAACAAATTCAAGAGACCGTTAAAAACGAATGGCAAAATCCGGACAAAAGATTCTCATGCACGCAATCTTTTCTCAAAACATATCCCATATCAGCTGTAGATATGTCCCTCTGGGACGAACCTCCCAAAGTAGACACGGCCATTACAAAGATGGTTAAAAGAATAATGCTGGCCACGGAAGACTCTACAGTCTTAAGGGAGCCTATGGACAGAAAAGAAGATATCTTACTCAAAAGAATATACTCACTTACTGGTGCTTCGCTTAGACCGTCCATAGCAATCACTTGATTATCAAGAGCCAACAAGATCTGGCTTAACAATTTAGAGGAGGCTATTAAAAATGGCAGTTCAAAAGAAGATCTTTTAACTCATATCATTGATATGAGGCATACCAATGAATTTATATCTGAGGCCTCTATGGACTCAATAAAATTATCAGCTAAGTCAATGAGTGCTTCAGTCTCAGCCAGTTGAGCTATCTGGCTGAGACAATGGAAAGCGGATGTCCAGTCAAAACAAAACCTTTCCAATATTCCCTTTGAGGGCAGACTCCTCTTTGGATCTAAACTCAAGGATCTAATTGAAGCCAATTCAGCTAAAAACAGTCTTCCCACAACCAGAAATTTCAGAAACCCTGTTCCATCCACATCTCAAGCAAGTTTAAGAGAAGCAAGACAATACAGACCGGGTAAGCCATTCCTACAGAGATCTTGGAAACCTGAAGTTTCTCACCAGCTTTTTCGTGGAAAAAAAAGCCGAGGCAAGCCAAGACAGTTATGAAGGTATGGGAGTCTTCAATAGGGGGGAGACTCATCTCCTTCAAGAAGATTTGGGCTCGAAACATATCGGACTCTTGGGTCCTACAAATTGGAATTTGAACACAGTCATCCTCCAAACAAATTTTTCAGGTCAAAACCTCCACTTACCAGGCCAGCAAGGAAGGCACTAAACTCCGTTCTTTCCTCTCTTCTGTCAAAAGACATCATAGAAACAGTCCCATTTTTCCCAGCAGAAAATGGGAGTCTATTCCTACCTTTTCTCAGGAGAAAGAAATCAGGGCAATGAGGGCTATTTTAAACCTCAAATATCTGAATTCTTTTTTACAGGTCAGACACTTCAAGATGGAAAGTCTCAAATCAGTATCCCTTCAGTTGTGCAGAAACGATTGGATGGCGAAAATAGACATCCAAGACGTGTATCAACAACAAGGGGGGAACGCACAGTTCACCACTATGGAATACAACCAAAATGATCTTATTTTTTTGCAGAAACCCATCTATTAGATCTGTATGTCTACACATCCCGGGGTGAACAATTACAAAGCGATTACCTCAGCAGACAGACCATTCTCCAGGGGATGGCACCTGAATCCAAAAACCTTCCTCAACATCTGCCAGAAGTGGGGCTTCCCTCATCTGGATTTGATGGCACTCACAAGAACAGCCAAACCAGAAATATATATCCAGATATTGGGAAATGCAGGCTTCAAGCACAAATGCCTTCTTGATAAACATGGTCACACCAACTGTTTACATATTCTCTCCATTTCCCATCATTCCCAAAGTCCTCCAGAAAATCAGGGACGACAAGGCCACAGTAATTGCAATACTACCTTGGTGGCCGAGGAGACCCTAGTCCAAACTTCCTCCAATCAGACTTCCATTAATCAAGAACCTTCTATCCCAGGGACCAGTAATTCATCCGCAACCAGAGATCTAAATTTGACGGCTTGGTATTTGAAACCTCCACCATGTGAGCAAGAGGCCTATCAGATGATGCCATTCACTCTAATGGCGCTAGGAAAACCTCCACATCAAAGCACTACTAACAAAATATGGGAGATATTTTCAACTTAGTGTAAGTCAAAATCATTGAATGCCTTAAAGCCTTCCCCAGAAAGCTTAATAGAGCTCTTGCAAGAAGGCCTAAAGAAACAATTAAGCCTGTCAACGCTTAAACTCAAATTTCAGCAATTTCAGCTCTTACAAATATCAAATGGGCTTACGATCTGTTAATCATCCGGTTTTTCATGGGAGTAAAACATATCAAACCTCAGATAAGAGACAAGGTTCCTCCATGGGATTTAATTAAATATTTACAAGGAGACCATTTGTTAAGTTAGAATCTTGTTTCATAGCAATCTAACAGCTAAATCTCTATTCCTGTGGCTATTACTTCAGCCAGAAGAGTGGCAGAAATTCAAGCACTCAGGGCCTCTGAACCTTTCATCTTATTTCTTCACGATAGAATAATCTAGACCAGATCCAACTTTTTTGCCAAAAGTAGTAACCCCATTTCATATCAATCAGGACATCATACTTCCCACTTCTTCACAGCAAGATCAAAATCTTATTCCAAAACTCTGGACGTTGGTAAAATCTTCTTAGCTTACATCAACATTCGGGCACCAAAAAAGGATGTAGACCCTCTAAACCAACTTTAGCATCCTGGCTAAAGAATTGCATAAACGAGCATATGAGAGTAGGCATCTTCCCTTCCTGGGAAAATCACGGCGCATTCTACCAGATCTATGGCAGCCTCCTGGGCTTTTTCAGCAAAGACCTCTCAAAAGAGATCTCGAGCAGCTACTTGGACATCTTGTCCACCTTTATCAAACATTACAATCTAGATGTTTATTCTCAAGCTGAGTTTGGACGAAATATTCTGTCAGCAGCATGTAAATACATTTTGTTAAGTATCATTTGTTCTCCCTCCCTTATTACTTATGCTTATCAAATCCCAAGCTAACCACTGCTCCGTGTAGGACCATGGGAAAACAGAAAATTTTTGCAACTACCACAATTTTCTTTCCTGGTCCTTAGCACGGCAGTGGTGTACTTCCCTCCCTATTTTCATTATGTTTTTCAGAGCCACTCGGACAGTCGACCATAAGATGGTGAAGGGGAGGAGCAAGGATAATTTATTGGCTACCTAATCCTGTCAGTCATTCATCAAGGGGCGTAACCCAAGCTAACCGCTGCCGTGCTACGGACCAGGAAAAGAAAATTGCGGTAAGTAGCAAAAATTTTTTGTTTTTTGACCAAAAAACACCAAAAACTTTCCTATGCCATTAAGCTCTTAAAACATGGAAAAAACATCAACAAACACACAACTCTTAAAATGAATTTAAAATATCTCTCCTATCTTGATATCTTTAAAGAAATTATCACTTTTTTTCGTGGATGCAGTGGCGGCGCTACACTGGGGCACAATGGGGCATGTGCCCCAGTTGACAGATGCAGTGCCCCCCTTCCAAACTGTACCGGGTTTCCAATGCGTTGTTGTGGCCGGCAGTGTAAGTTCCAATGTGTTGTTCTGGCCAGGCAGTGTAAGTTTTAAATAAAGTTTATTTAAAAAAAAAACTTTAATAAGACATTAACACTGTCTGGCCAATAGGAACCTAGTGAGTTTCCTCCCAGGACAGTGCTGCTGAAAGTAATGGAAGTGGTTGAAGCAGTACAACACAAAACGGGAAGTCTGTAACTGAAAATCCTTTCCCCTGATCAGAGAAGCAGCAATTGGAGCCAGAGGTAACTTTTTTTTTTTTTTTATAGCAAAGATTATTACTATTACTATTTTCTGTAATTTTGGTACTTACATGGAACACTGAGTACAATTCACTGTGTGGGACAGATAGATAGATAGAGAGGCAGACAGAGATAGATACTCCACGCAGACAGATATAGATAGGCATACAGTTAGACAGATAGAAGGATAGACATGCAGACAGATAGACATGCAGACAGATAGACAGACAGACAGATAGACAGACAGACAGGCAGACAGATAGATAGGCAGGTAGATAAATAGACAGATAGATAGACAGACAGATATAGATATACAGGCAGACAAATATAGATATACAAGCAGACAGATATAGATATACAGGTAGACAGATAGACAGACGGACAGACAGATAGATAGATTGATAGATAGGCAGATATATATATATATATAGATAGACAGACAGATATGGAGAGAGACAGACAGACAGACAGATATGGAGATATATAATCTATCATCAATCTATCTCCATATCTGTCAGTCTATCTATCCATCTCCATTTCTGTATGTCTATCTATCATCTCTCTGCCTACTCTCGATTTATCTCCATATATGCCTATCTCTCTATTTATCTATCTATCTCCTTATCTGTCTGTCTATCTATCTATCTATTTATCTATCTCCATATCTCTTATCTATCTATCTCCATATCTGCTTATCTTATATCTCCATATCTGCTTATCTATCTATCTCCTAGATAATAAGATATAGACAGACAGAGAAATAAGAAAGACATATATATAGTTGCATAGACTGGACAGACAAATAGATAGATAGATAGAAACACAGACAGTGATAGACAGATATATATATATATATAGATGGACAGACAGACAGTGGAATTGCCCTATATGTAGCCAGGCAATGCTTTTCAACTATTATAATTCTATAAACTCAAAATTATTAGTTAAAAACACACACAGTTTAAATGTAAGGTATGTAATAGCTGTTTCGTACACCTTACATTATACTGACATTGATTATTGGTGTTTTTAAAAAAAAAAATATATCAGTTCCCACCTAAAATGGAATACAGATACAGTAATGCCCAAACCTCCAATAACAACAAAGGTATCTCTGAATTATACAAATCACTAAACTATAAGAATGAATTATCCACTAGTAAATACATGCTAAACTGGCAAAATTAATTAAAGGGCATGTCCACCCCCAAAACTATAATCCCCCAACTACTGGCCCCATCGTGTAGTTTAATCCTTACCTCACATCCCAGCTCCATAAGGTTCTCCTATAGTCCCCCCCCCCCCAAAGTCCCAAAAACTGCCCACCAGGAGGATAGCAGAGTCCATATAGGACTCTGCCTCCTACCTGGCCTCCGGGAGAAGTTGGCATGCGTACTGCAGCCCTTCTCTCCCTCCCTCTCAGGATTCCCTCCCCCTAGTGTAAAACCCTTAAGATATAGGATTCCCCCTGTCCCCCCAGCCCCAACCGCTCCATTTTTATTCTTAGAAAGTGCCCCAAACTTTACTTACCTTCCTTCTTTCCCCCGCCGCAATGAACTCCCGGCAGCCGCGTCCGTATTGGCTGCCGCTCAGCCAATCACAGACGCGACTGCCGTCCCCCCCCTCTGTTGCATTTTCTCGCAAGCAGAGGGCCGGCAGCGTGGCAGAGGAAAGAGGGGAGGTAGTAAATATTTGAGCACTTTCTAAGAGTAAAAATAGAGCGGTTGGGGCTGGGGGGACAGGAGGAATCATATATCCAAAAATGGTTTTAAGGGTGGACATACCCTTTAAATAAAGTATTCACAACCCAACAATGGGAACAAGCCTTGCTAGCACCTTATACATACAGCAAGTGTGCCAACCACTGGGAAATGTGTAGAAAAATGTTATACAGAAAATACCTTACACCTTTAATCCAAAATATATAAACCACCAGATGTTAAGTGCTGGAGAGGCTGCGGGGGCAAGGGCACCCTCTTACAAATGGTATGGCAATTCCCAAAAATAAAGAATCTTTGGGGGAAAATATTTTTAAATCTATCAAGAATAATTGGATACCCAATTATAGCATCACCAATCCATGTTCTTTTGAACATGGATTTGGAGAACAACGATCCAGCAATTAAAACACTAATCTTTAACACGGTTCTAGCTACCAAAAACTAGCGGAACAAATGGAAAATGGAAATCCAGATCCATTCCATCTCTGAATGAAATATATAACAAGATAGAACTAAACTAAAACTCCTAAGAAATATTTAGTTTTACCAATGTTACCCCCCACAAATTTATACAGAAATCACTACTGTATTGATACTGTAACAAACTGTATTTTACTATACAAATATACTCAGCCATATGTACCAGCTTTAATATTGTTATATTTTTTTTAAAAAAATTTGTTATTATGAAAATGCTACATCTTAAATAAAAAAAACAATGATTAAAAAAAAGAATAAGGTTCAACAGCTTTGCTCTGCTGTCTACTGAATCATAGTTTGTAATGGAACTTGCTGTATGATGACATAATTGATGAAAAAAAGTGTGCTCTAGAGGTTGAGATTACAGACAAATACTGTTTGTATCAGTATATAACTGTTATGCTAAGGTTTTGGTTGTTTAAGTTATTGTTTTTTGCGATAAATTATTAAAGGAACTATTTAAATGTGCTGCAGCTCTTAATTATAAGGACAGCTGCACTGTCAATCATAGAAGAAAGCAGAGTTTTTAATTTACTTTATAATGCTTGTGCATTATAGAATAACTGTATAATAACTGGACTTGGCAATTGTTTACAATTTTATATGTGCATTTTCTTGTTTTTTAAGTTAAGTTTTTCATGTTAACTTGAAGTTATTTTAAAGGGGAACTTTGGTCCAAAAATTACTTTAGGTAAATTGATAGGAACTGCTCTCCTGAATATTTTTGCAATTTATTTTCATTGTTTATTTTACATAGTTTTTGAAGATATTTACATTTTTGTTTGTGATATGGCAGCAGCATCACCAGGTCCCCTGCACTTCCTGCTTCTTGCTCTGAAAACTGTCAGTCAATCTGCCCTGTGTCTCCTCCCCTTTGCAGCCCCCCTGGTCCCTCCCACTCATGGACCCCATGGTCCCCAGTTGCAGGCCCCCCTTGGCCCATTCCCTTACAGACCCATGTGGCCCCGCCCACTTGCGGGTGCTGTGGTCCCCCGCCCACTCGCGGGTGCCTAAGCCCCGCCCACTCACAGGTCCTAAGTCCCGCCCACTCACAGGCCTAAGCCCACACGCTCACGGTGCCTTAAGCTCCACATGCTCACAGTGCTGTGGGCCACTCTGAGACCCCCCATCCACCCCCGAAACTCTGTGGAAACAGCCTTTTCAGACAGAGTGAGAACTCTGCCTCAAAAGCAGTTTTCACATAGTGAGAAAGAAGGGCTGAGATTCCCTTACCTTCTCTGCAGCTGCAGGTCCTGCACACAGCAGAGAGAGGAGGGATTTTCTGTCTCCCTCACACACTGAGGGAGTCTGAGGCTGTGCTCGCCGGCGTCACTGTGAAGGAGAATCCTTAGGAATGTCACATGTCAGCCTTGATGGCTATTTTTAAAGGTAGGAAACTGGCCTTTCATTTAAACTCAACTTGTTTGGAGACAACAGTTCCCCTTTAAATTATTATATTTTGCATATATTGATATATCTTTATATGTAAATTTATAATATTTGTTTTAGAATGTTGTTTGTATATTATTTTTTTTTTATTGTAACTATTTCAGTAAATTTTTTTTCCATCTGCAGTTTATTTTATTCATTGTATTAGGTGCAGGCAGGCACACGAAAGTTAGCTGGCCTAGGAAAAAGTATAAATCCGTCCCTGACTGTAAATAGTAGGTATAGAGAAGTGAGGAGACGAATAGACAAGATTTCAGGAGATGACGGCCTGCCCACAGGCCTAAGATCCTACTACGGGACCTTTCTTCCACAGAAGAGGAGAGCAAATCGCCCCATCTGCATGGTTCAGTTGCATTGATATTTGATGATGAATCCCTTGTACCAATTGCAGGATTTGAGTTGGACATCGGGGAGGACGCTGTTCCAGTTGGCGTTCCTGGAGACGGCAGTCAATTTGCAGTCGATTTGCATTTGTCAGTATTATAGCTCTTCTAAGGAAGATGTGACCCCCACATGAGCTAACTCGTCCTTGAGAGCATCAGAGAGCCCCAACCTAAACTAGTGTTTAAGGGGGGCATCATTCCAACCAGTGTCCGGCACTATAGCTCGTTACTCGGCAATGTAGTCATCTGCAGGTCTATTCCCCGTCGGGGAGCACAGATGCCAACTCAGTGGGTTGGCCATCTGTGCCTGTGGTAGGGTCATCACACAGGCAGCTAATGCCTTAAAAAAAGATCCAAGGAATTCACCAGCAGACTTGCTGCTCTAGCAAGTGATGAGCCCAGGATTGAGGTGCTTCTTGGAGAAGAGAGATAACTAGCATAACCCTCACATAATCGTTAGGATAAGTTGCGGTTAAAGCTCAAAAAATTTTGCAGCTATACGGAAATTCCGAAAATTAGCATGATTACCACCAACCAGACAGGAAGAGGAAGACGAGGTTTAGGTTGTGGCTGCGGATGCAGAGGAGTACGGCTAGCCTGGAGTGCACCCATACGGCCTTGGAGTTGCTGTAAGCTCATATGAAGAGTTCGGACAGCCTCAAAGAGTGCAGTTAGTTGTTGATCCAGTGTAGCAATTTCTTTGCCTCCGCTGGAATCCATGGCTGGATGTAATGTCAGTAATTACCTGATTCCGTGGTGGACACAGTAGTTACACACAGGTACTGGAGTGCAGGGTCGGGGATCCAGTGTGACCAGATTCCTCCAGAGCCCCTGATGTGCGACTGTTGCACTGCTGAGAACAAGCAAGGAATGAGCCACAGTAACAGGACACAGGTCACAGAAACAGGATAGGGACAAGTCACAGGAACAGACTGGGGAAAGATTAGGGACAGGAAAGACTAGGAAGCCAGTGTGGGAACTAACATCCAGCATTGTTCTTCACTAACTCCTGCTTTTTAAAGTTTGGCTCCACGCTGGCATGCACGTAAGTACGTGCACGTCCTCCTGGTGTGCGCACGAACACCAGAACAGGACACCAGAATGAGGCACAGGAACAAGGCAAGAATGAGCCACAGGAACAGGATACAGGAACCAGAGCAGATTATCCACAAGGCAACCCTAGGCACCTGCCTAGGGCCCAGGAAACTTCTGGGGGCCCAGCTTCAGAAGCAGTAAAAAAATGACAGTCTATACAATATATGTAGCAAAAAAAGGGGGCCCTAAATGATGGCCCTGCCAGGGCCCCATATGACAGGAACAGGATAAGGGACAAGTCACAGGAACAGACTCAGGAACAGGACTAGGGGCAGGAAAGACTAGGAACCGTGTGGGGAACTAACCTCAGCACAGTTCATCTCTAGTTCCTGTTTTTAAAGTTTGGCGCCACGAGACCCAGGGCAGGTAGGAGAGATTGTGCCAATGCCTCACACTGCAACAAGTTCCAACCCTTAAAACAAAGCATCATCTACCACACAATGACAGTATTACATATCCTTTTTTTTGTCGGTCTAAATGGGAGCTCAACAAGTAGCAGTAGAAACATTGTGTGTGAGTCCTAGCAGGAATACTAAGAGGTGCATTCTAAAAACTCGCAAGGGACGTGACGTCACCAGAAGGGCACCAGCGGCGCGAAGTTTAATTGACAGCGCTCCTTGTGTCCAGTGCCCAATGATAGCACTGCTTTCTTCTACAGCTTTGCTGGATTTATGTTCCTCGCTTTGGATCCTGTTTATTTGGTGTTCCTGTATCTTGCCAATTACCTCTCTTCTTGTTGATTCCTGTTTCTCCTGCTGGTTTCCTCTCCTAGTTTTGCTTGTCTCAGAATTCTATTTCCTTGGTGCTGAACTGTATCGTTCACCATTGACTGTACCTACTTGCTGTGCCTCCTGCTCCTCTTTAGGACATAGTTCCTCGTTGGTCCAGTATCATCAGCAGTCCATGGACCCACCCGAGGAAACGTCCATGGATTTGGGGAAAATTTACAGCATTTGGTGCACGAATGGATGCATATGAAGATCAGCAGAATAGGATTGATCCAGCACTTCATACCCTCCTAGCACGGATTCCTGTTGCTACCCCCAGACCCACTGTAGTTCCTGCAGCGCTGTTGGGAACCTGGCAGCAGAGGTGACGTGGAACAATGAAGCTATGTAGCTGTCTATTGGCATGGTCTTTCTGACAACTTAAAGATGACTTACCAACTACTCTGGATGAACTAATTGCCTTAAATATTAAGATGGACACCAGCCATAGAGAGAACATCTTGCTGAGAATACCCATCTGGGCGGTTCATCTAATTACACCCTGACATTACTCTTCTTGTTTTCTTCTTCCTGTTCAACTTTTATTTGATTCTTCGGTCCTTGAACTATTTACATTTATTGACTCTGTGGCAGCTGGTAATTTTCTGTACACTTCCTCTCCTTCCCGTCTACTTTCCTCCATGTGTTTTCTATTGACGATATGCCACTATCTACTAATATTATTTCTCATTCTACAATCAAGGTACTTTTACAGGTTGGCCCTCACATTAGAAATATATCACCTTTTTCATCGTTGACTATCCCTCAACTCCTATTATCCTGAGCTCCCATGGCTGAGACGTCACAATCCTCGTATTGACTTGCATACTAATCATATTTCCCAGTGGAGTTCCTTATGTCAAAATAATTGTTTTCGTCCTCTCTCTCTGTTCTCATAACTCTGTAAAAATGACTGTTACCCACCCAATACAAAGAATTTGCAGACGTATTTTGAAAGAAATGAGCAGAGACTCACTCATCGGAGGATGACTCCCTATCGAACTTTTCCCTGGGACCATACCCCAAGGGGTCGTACTTACCCTTTATCCCCTACGGAAACCCAGTCTATGAAAGATTATATTCAGGAAAATCTTCAACAAGGATTATTCGGCCTCCTCTTGCCCTGCAGGAGCAGGGTTTTTCTTTGTTGAAAAGAAGGATGGGCGTCTTTGTTCATGCATCGATTATCGTGGCTTAAACAAAATCACAGTAAAATATTGATACCCCTTATCTTCAATCTCTGAATTGTTTGAACAACTACGTTGGTACCAGAGTTTCACTAAATTGGATTTGTGGTGCTTATTCTGATCCGCACCATCCCGGGATGAATGGAATGTAGCTTTATTACTCATGATGGGCAGATGAATAACTTGTCATACCCTTCGGCCTCTGCAAAGCCCCAGATTTTTTCAGGAATTTGTTAATGACCTGTTCAGAGAATTTCTGGGTTGATCAGTAGTGTATCTGGACGTATATTGATTTTCTCAAAAGACCTTCAATCCCATAAAATTCAAGTAAAGGAAGTACTCTTTCGCCTCAGGCAAAACTATTTATATGCCGATTAGAGAAAATGCCTTTTTGAAGTTTCCAAGTTCCAAGTTATATTTATCGCAGGAGGGGTTTGAGATGGACCCTGCCAAGATTGCTGCCATCAGGCCATCCGAGATTTATTGGTTTGCCAATTACTACAGACAGTTAATTAAGGGATCTCGTCTTGAGTTGTGCCAATCTTAGCTTTAATTAAAAAAGGGAGTAAACCCCATTCTAGACTTAGAAGCTTTTAGAACTCTGAAAGACTTATTCTCTCTCTGCTCCTATCCTCTTCTTTGCCATGCTAATCCTTTTCTTCCTTTTTACGTCGAAGTAGATGCTTCTAATATTGGAGCCAGTGGTATCCTGTCTCAGCGCCTGGATTCCGACGGTATGCTCCATCCATGTGCCTATTTCTCTAGGAAATTCTCAGCTTCAGAACAAAATTATGATGTGGGCAACAGGGAATTACTAGCCATCAAATTGGCCTTAGGGAATGACGACATCCTCGCTTCCAACTATACCGACCACAAAATCTTGAATTCATTCTGAATCTCAGAGACTTAGGGGCATATTTATAAGGTTCGTTAACTTTTGGGCCGTTATTCCCGCCCTTTTCACAAAAATCGTGTTTTCCGTGATTTATAAATGTCGGGAAATGGTTACCGAATCGTTAACTTTGTGCGGCTATCTGAACAGTGTACCGCCTGCTTCTATTTATAAAGTGGTGGTAACTGTTACGCACCGCTGATCTCGAGATTCCCCCTGGACCGCGTGTGGGTGGTCGCACCCGCCCCAGGAGGCACGCCCACCTCGCCGTGGGTGGTCGACGCTGCAAAGGAGCGTGGCGGGACATACGCCCACCCCGCCCTTGCCACCCGTGGCGGAGGCGCCGACCACCACCCTCGCGCCCCTGCGGGTGATGACCACATCCGCCGCCGCCCCTTCCCAGCAGCCCCTCCCAACCCCATACCCGCTCGCGCGAACATATGGAACAGGAGGCCAGGAGGGGCGGGAAGGGGCAGCAGCATTTGGTCGTGACCACCCGCCGCGCACCCCCTCCCAGCAGCCCCTCCAAGCTCCCTGCCCCGCCGCTGGCGGGGAGGGGAAGGGCCCGCTGGGAGGGGTGGAGGCACCCTCCAGCGGGGGCCCTGAGAAGAGCCTTTTGGGTTTAAGGGTCCTGCGCTTAGCCGGACCCCCTCCCCCCACCAGCGGCCTTTGCGCTCTAACAAGAGCCCTTTGGGCTTAGGGGTCCCACAGCTCGACCCGAGACCCCCCTCCCCGCCCATCAGGGCCTTTGCGGCACTTCCAATTGCCCTTGCGGCCCTAAGAAGGGCCTTTGGTGCTTAAGGGTCCCGCAGCTCGAACCGGGACCCTCCCGCTCCTGTAAGGGCCCTTGCGGCACTGCGGTGCATTGAACTCTTTGATATGATTATGCCGGTGAGCTCTAGTGTAGGTTGAGAACCACTTGTCCGCTCTCCTAATGACCCATCTCGCTATGGATTTGTGGCAAACTTCGCTCTTGGAGGCATACATCATTTGGTGGTTATGGACCGGTACAGCAAACGGCACATTTATCCCTCTCTCTAAACTTACTTTTGCTGTGGATCTTTCTACTCTTTTTATGTCCCATGTTGTTTGCCTCCATGGACTTCCTACGAGATTGTTTCCGATAGGTACTCAATTTGTTACAATCTTGTAAAATTTTGGGAATGTCACTCCAGTGACTGGGGGTATACCCTCCAGTCTAATGGAGTAGTTGCATGCTCAGCCAGTCTTAAGTGCAATTCCTCGATGCCATGTTTTCCTTTGCCAGGATGATTGGTCTGACTGGTTACCGTGGGTGGAGTTCGCTCATAATAATACTACTCATTCTTCAACTGGAAGTCACCCTTCCTTACTGGTTTGTCAACGTCTGTTGGCTTTTTCACAGGACTGCCTCTCAGCAATGTCCCTGCAGCCAATGACCATGCTGCACATATGTCTGCTATCTGGAGTGCTACTAAAAGAACTTGAAAAGACTTCTCTAACACAAAAATCCTATGCCAATAAAATACGGAGACCATCTCCTCCTTATTCCATTGGGGATAAAGTTGGCTTTCCACCCAACATATCAACCTGGTCCATTCCCTATACTTGAGGTCATCAATCCTACAGCGTTTCGATTGCAACACCCTAAGAGAATGAGGATTCCTAACGCATTTAATGTATCTCTATTGAAATTTGTTTCCCTTTACCATTTTTCTTCCTACAGCCTTCTCCTGTTCCAGTCATGGTCAACGGCCAACAGGAATATGAGGTAGAAAAGATTCTCGATTTCAGAGTGTTAGGGACAGTGAAAAGAGTAATTTAAAGGGGGTTTGTGATGCAATTGAGTAAAATAACTATTTTACTACTGTATGTATATTTGTGTACAGCTATTTTTATATTTTTTTATATTCCTTGTTAAAAATGCCACTAGTAGCATCCCCCTCCCACGAGTGAAAAGCATGTGGATAAGTGAGGCCTCCTCTAGGAATTACATCCAAGTAAAGACCAATAAGAACTTTATGATACTACCTCATGTGACTGGTTTTTTATACAATATAAGCTGATTGCTAATAAAACCCTGTGGCATTATAAGAATAAAGAGGAGTTTCATTTTCTGCACTCAGTCAGTGTGATTTTTTCTTGTGTATCAGTAAAATTGATTAGAACGGGAGCAGATACTCTACAGTCAATTAGTCTGATCCAAAACACCTTTACATAGACAGCATCTCCTTATTATATGAAACTGAAATAAACAATCAACTCACTAAAGATTAAAAGATTAAACATAGAGGCATTCATAATAATATACTATCCACTGTGTCCTGTTCCCACCAGTGTGTTATGTTGAGTTTGTTGTAGTGAACACTACGTGGATTCTTACACAGTGTTGACCCCCCAAAAATTGGACTGGGGAGAAAATAACACCATTTGTGTGCAATGTTTTCACAATCAGTAGCTTGGTTTTATTTTTTAGAGCACATTGTAGAATGAATAAAGCCTTTGGTTATTTGTGAGAAGACCTCCAAGGGACCTTTGGGGCTATGCACAGAGAGCCGCTATTGGGTTTGTGTCTTAAAGTCCCAAATACCGATAGGTTTTTGTGACAACCAAGGGTAAACATGGCTTAAGAACACAAAAATAACGGCGTTGTAAAGGTGCTTAAAATCTTGGTTGCGTAACTGCCGCAACCAAGAAACTCTTTGAACAAATGTGCTGCTGTTAATGATACAGACTGTTTTAACACCATTCGTTATGCACTAAGACTGTTATCGGCTTGGTGCATTGCCTAAAGGGGGCAAGAGATCGATAGTGGCTATTGGTTCATAGCCACATACCGTATATACTCGAGTATAAGTCGACTCGAGTTAAAGTCAGGTACCCATTTTTACCTCAAAATGAGTAAAACCAATTGACTCGAGTATAAGTCGAGGGTAGAGTCTCCCCTCCAGCCCCAGGTCCAGCCCCAGGAATAAAACCTATTTCCCTGCACCCATCTTTCCACCCTGCCACTACACTACACTACCTACAGTACACTACTCCCTGCACCCATCTTCTCCCACCCTGCCACTACACTACACTACCTACTACAGTACACTACACACTCCCTGCACCCATCTTCTCACCCTGCCACTACACTACACTACACTACTACAGTAACACACTACACTACTCCCTGCACCCATCTTCTCACCCTGCCACTACACTACCCTACACTACTACAGTACACTACACTACTCCCTGCACCCATCTTCTCACCCTGCCACTACACTACACTACACTACTACAGTACACTACACTACTCCCTGCACCCATCTTCTCACCCTGCCACTACACTACACTACACTACTACAGTACACTACACTACTCTCTGCACCCATCTTCTCACCCTGCCACTACACTACACTACACTACTACAGTACACTACACTACTTCCTGCACCCATCTTCTCACCCTGTCACTACACTACACTACTACTAATGCCTTACCTTTGCAGGAGAGTCCGGGCCCCCGACATCTTGATGGAGGAATCCAGCTGCCGCGTCCACTGATGGTCGCATCCACTGACGTCACGACTGACGGTCTAATTTCCCGGCGCCGAGTCGTGACGTCAGTGGATGAGACCATCAGTGGACGCGGCAGCCGGATTCCTCCACCAGTAAGTGACTGACTCGAGTATAAGTCGAGGTTCAGTTTTCAGGCTGTTTTCACAGCCTGAAAACCTCGACTTATACTCGAGTATATACGGTATGTTGTAAAAAAAGCAGGGGGCGAATGTATGTGAAATGTCCAAAGGTAAAGTATAGTGTATGGAAGGGATAGGCACCAGTAGATCTCCAGATGTTTAAGAACTACACCTCCCAGCATTCCCTAACTACAGAGTGCTGGGAGTTGTAGTTTTCAACATCTATATGGGCCCCTTTATTATACTGGATTCAAATCCTCTTGTGCCCTTTTTACACAGGAATCACTGGGGGCCCCATCAAAACTATGATGTTTCACCCACAGAGGTTTTCTGGGAGGAGGAGGCTATATCTGTCATAAAAAAATAATAAAATAGGACCCTTTGGCTCTCAAGCCCCCCTGTGGTTGCTCCCCTGATAGTTATGCGCCAGGATGCAATAAATTGTAAAGAATTCGTTTTTTTCAATGCAAACATACAGTAATTCAATGCAGGTATCCCACCCCTCCTGTGACTAACGGGAGTCTCCCTCATTCTGGGGTGGTCTCCCGAGAGGAGACTCTAGTCTCCCAGAACTCTCCTGGTTCTCTGTGTAGTTGAGGAATGTTGGAAGATGTAGTTTTCAAACATCTGGAGGCACACCATTTAAGAATCCCTGTGCTAAATAGTGATATTGGGTCAAGTAGAAATGGAATTATTTTTTAGGGCTTGAAGAGCCAAAATCATCATCCTCCTCCTCCCAAAGTTTTTAAGTCAGAGACACAAAATTTGGTAGAGATGTTCAGGACCTATAGGAGAAGTGTGCTATTACCTACCTAACGAATCCGTGCAAGTGTTACTGGGTTATTTGTGAATTTTGTGTTTTTTTTCACATAGACTACAATGAAAAAATCCTCAAAAGTGGAAAATTCGAGGTTTCAGGGTCATGTGATCAAAACATTTTTATGGTCATAAATGCAAACACCCCCACACAGAAACAGGTAAACCTACTGACATTATTATAAACAATTTATTGAACAAGCTACAAAAGGATTACACACAATAAAATACAAACAAAACTACTCATAAGAAAACAATAACAAATAAAAACAATAAAACAAAATAATGGAAATTCTCAAGTCTTACATCAGACCAAAAAAAAAATTGGAAAAAACAATCTTGACTTTAGATTAAAGGGCAAGTCCAGACCTAAAATGAAAACTAACATATAGGTAAATTACCCCCCAAAACCCTAAACAGTAATAGTTTGAAATCTAAAATATATAAGTCTAACCTGAAATCCTGCACAATGTCTTGTTTCCCCTGTTTCTGCTTCCTGGTACTTCCAGTTAGCAACTGTCAGTAATGGATTTGACAGTTGACATCACAGCCAATGACTGAATGTTAATCCCCTAGCTGCCTCTTCTGAGCATGCCCAGGCTCAGTACAGGTTTCTAAATTGCTCCGTTTCCACAAGGCATCCAGAAGTAGCAGTCATACAGTAATGAATTCATAGGACAAAGTATGATATATCAACATATTTTAAGGAGGCCATACTTTCTAAAAGATATCCTTATGATGGTGGAGTTGTCCTTTAAGAAAACTAAAAATAATCTCAACTGAAATACAACATAAATGTCTTACTTCAGAATAAAAAATTTATAGAAAATAAAAGGAGCCTACCTGGCTATACTAAAACTAACTAAAATAACTGACCCTACCACCTACCAAGACAAATAGATAACGAGGGGTCAGACAACCAAACACACAAACAAAAAAAATAAACTACTTAAAACATCCTTTTATAAGAAATAACAAACATATTGTCTTGTGTTTTAAGACCCCACATATGCAACCAAATTTACACAACAAGACACTAACACAGCTTATCTCCTGTTGGCTATCTTAAAACAGTTTTTCAAAACAGTTTACATGACATAACATACAATATAATACCACTTAGACACCTAGAAGGGCAAATTAAAAAACTACGGGCCAAGGGAGGCAAAAAGAGTGCGAGTGAGTACAGAAGAAACCACCAACAAGGAACATCAGGGAGATTCAAGGTAGAGGCCTCTCTAAAGAGTAGACCACCTCCCTTCACTCATCCTCTGCTTTTCAAGAAACTTCACTTTAAAAAGTTCCCTTATGGTGTTGAAAACCATCACCTCACAGGGAGGACTGTCTTCTTTACTGCAATTTGGCACCGTGCATGCCATATGTAGAATTTAACTACTGAGCTTACTAAAGAATAAAGAAAAACTTTATTCACATGTTTTTGAGACACCCCATAAGCTTTGAGACACCCCATAAGCCACCCCTGGTATGGCATACTTGAGAGGCAGGGGATAACCAGCCTTCTAGACACCATTTTATAAACTTCTAAGTTAAAAGGACAAAGGGCAGGAAGTGGTCCATGATCTCCTGCAACCCTCACAAGGACACATGGGTTCATTGGAATGCTGATGAAGGAACGCCAAGCAATATCCCTAAATTTCAGGGGGGACTCTGGGGGAAACTACTAAAGAGAGCCCTCTACTAAATACATTGCTTGGACAGTCCTTTAAGACCAATGGCTTATGGAAAAAGGAAACAAGACCCTCTAATCTTTGGTGTAGGTGAGTGTCTAATTTCTTCCATTCTCACTTGCCATGTAAGGAGCTTTCAAGGCTCCTACCACATAGGAGGGGGGAGGACCACCACAAATCTACAGACTCTTTACTTTTAACCAATCCTCAAGAAAAGGAGCAACCCAGGTCTTAAAAATCCCTACCCACAAAGGAGGCTTATTTTCCTTTGTTGGTAGACAACACTCCTTTTGATCAGGTTTAGTTTGTTTTCCCACAAAAGCAGGAAAAACAAACTATTAATATTTCTATAGTACTTCACTGCCAAAAGGCACACCTTACTAATATACAGACAAATCGGGACCGAGTAAGTCTTGATCAGTGAAACCCTTTCCAGAGATAATTGTGATTCACTCCATCGAAGGCCTTAGACTAGTCCAGTGACAAATGGTATTTTCCCAACTCACAAGACCTGCAACTCATTAGTGCCTCTCAGATCCCCAATACTGTGGAAAAGTTAGGATCTACCCTTAACCATGCAGTGCTGTGAAGGGGAAAGCACCAGGTGTGCTACCTCAAAGAGGCGGTTAAACAGTATTTTTGCCAGAATTTTTCTATCCATATTAAGTTAAGCGATGGGGCGCCTGTTCTCAATACGGAAAGAATCTAACCCTTTTGACAGCAGAATCAAAGCAGAACGTCTCAAGCATTCAAAGGCATGACTACCAGACAGTGATCTGAGAACTCTACCACCCTCACCTCAAGAGGAGAAGCAATATAGTTCTCTTTAACAAAAAAACTATCTATCCTACTTCTATTGCTGCCTTGATAAAAAGTGCACCCAGTGAGGCCTGGAGATTGATGAATGTTCACATCTACCATGCCCGCCTTTCTAACTATGCTATTAAAAAAGTTGCTATCATACCTTAAACTGCCAAACCTAGCCTCACCTGTCTATTGGCCTAGCGATGGTGTTAAAATCCCCACCAAATACTACAGGCTGGGCCATAAAAAGAAAGCTTTATTTTAATGAACAATTCCTTCATCTCGGCCTTTGCGTGGGGCATGGCCATAAAAATGTATTAGCCGCAGAGGTGAACCATTCATCAGAACATTCATTCGTTACTGAACCTGTCTTAAAAAGGACAGCCACCCCATTGTAAGGTTCAGCTGCAAGAGATAAAAAGCATGGTCCACAGGACCAGTCCCCCTTGCCACGGTGAATCTTAGCCAAGATGGTGAGCCGGGTCTCCTGCGAAAAGAACATATCTATCTCAATTCCGGAGATAAAAAGTAATTCCATACTATGTGCGCTTACAGATTTGATGGAGGTAACATTAATTGTTGTGCATCTTACGGGGGAGCACAGCCAGTCATGGGGTAATAAAGCATAGGGGTTTTTTATTTGCCCTTCTTTACCCTCATCATCTGACCCTTCTCTCTTAGCAGACATGCCTGAGGGAAATTGCTCTGCTTCCTCAGGACTGATTAAAATGAGGTTAGGAGCAGAAAATGGAGAGTTATTACTCTACCTAGCTACTTCCCTCTCCCATCTAACAATCTCCTCTTTTAAAGTTTCCTGGCCTAATGCAGAGTAAGTATTACTAAGAGGGATTGACATTTTGGGAACTGGCTTGCCCTTCTTACCCTTTTTATCTTCTGCTCTAGAGGGATACCTTTCGCCCTGGAACTTGTAATCCTCCCTTCAGGCTTGAATACAGGTTACAGGTCTGGAAAGAGGCTTACCTGGTTTTTCGTTGCTGTTCTTAGCTTTGAGTTCCACCTGTGAAGTCACAGGAACAGGCTTGACAGGTACAGCCTCCACAGGCTTAGCCTCCACAGGCACAGCCACGACAGGCTCTACAGTAACTGTTTGAACATCCGAGCTCTGTAAAATGGACAAATCCACAGCTTCCCCAGCATCAGCTGTCTCCTTCATGGCCTCAACATACTCATTCTCAATCTGTTGCCATGAAACAAGGCACGAGGTGTAAGTGTGCCCCTTAACACCACAGAAGTTACAGCAAATGCTGTTAGAGCAGTCTTTTGCAGCATGCCCCAGCTCCAGGCACAGGGCACATTTCAACTTACCACAGTACATAGATAAATATCTAAACAACACGCAACTCCAGCATTGAGGGAGCTGGTCCGGGTAGAAATATTGAATCCTGTCCTTACTAATATAAGCGGAGTTCTGAATATGCTGGGTCATGTTACGGATGGAATATAACTTAATGCTGCACTTCCAGCCACCATCCCAAATCTTGCTGTCATCCAGGTTTTTACGCAGGTTGCTCTGGACAGTGCCGTATCTTCAGGTACGGAGATCCAAAGGTAGGATGCTCTTGTTGAAAAACTTGATGGTAACTCTAACAATACCTGGCCAGGAGACCTCCACCACCCAAAACCCAATCCACAGATTTGGATCCCTGCTATAACATTTCTAGAATTCATCCAAATCCTGGGGTGAGGTAAAACTAATAATAAAATCCCCAGGGTTAGGCTCCGAGATGAAAGCAAAAAGGTTGCTGGCAATAAAACCTACAGAAAACTATTTATCCTACACATTTCCTACCAGGAGAGGAACCCTCCCCCACCCACTTCAAATTTACAGGATGCCTCCTACCTAGGACAGTGCCAGACATATTACCATATCCACAAAATAACCGTGTTTTTGCGCAGAAGATGTTCCTGCAGCAGCTGCATAAGACCTGGGTCCTATAGAAGAACTGGGGGGCTGCTGAGCTCTTCTAGACACAGGAACATTTTTGTTTACACCAGCTTAAGATACAGCATTTTTACTGGGGACCACACTGGGATAGGGGAGAAGTAACAGGGGGAGCTTTATTGGATACAGGCACAGTGGCTGCCACAGAAGGAGGCTGAGTAGCAGACACAGCAGGAGAAGGGGAATGGGAGACAGATGATGGGCCAGGGACTAGGTGTTGTAATTTACCACCACTTAAACTTTGTATACAGAGTCTCCCTTTTCCAATATGGCCGCCAAAACACCCTTGCAGGCCTGCAAAGGCCCCTTTTCCATAGAGGTTGTAGCAGGGGACCCCTCCTTTAGACACCCCCACCAACACGCTACTAGTGACTGTAGCTGGAGAACTGACAGACACTACAGCAGGATCCACCAAACCCACAATATAATCTGAGAGTTATCCTTAGGACCAGAGATCTACATGCGGATGGACTCTACTTTATGATGAGAGTAATGCGCAAATTCCTGGGGAGAGTGCAGAGAAAGGAGAGGGTCAGCAGGAAGGGGACACAGAAGGGAGTTGAAGATGGAGAACAGGCGATGTGGGTTAGATTTGTTGTTATCTATAAGTTTGCCAGCAGAAGCTAAGATCCGAGACACTGCAACATGAACTTGTAATGGAGAAAGTCAGCCTTTGTACAGGACTTTTTCCACTGCACGTTCAGCAGCATGTGCACACCTGCTGTATACAAATGATACAAATTATACACCTGTATAAAATGATATAACCAGAGAGTTTACTGTATGGCCCATTAATATATTTGTATAAGGTGATCATATCCCCACGCAAATGTCGCTTCTCCAATGTAAACAGCCCTAACTTGTCTAATCTGCCTGCATATTTAAACCCCTCCATTCCCCTTATTAATTTAGTTGGCCTTCTTTGAACTGCTTTCATTTCCAAGATGTACCTTTTTTACATAGGATTCCAAAACTGCACCGCATATTCCAAATGAGGCCTTACCAGTGCCTTGTAAAGAGGGAGAATAAAATGTTTCTCTCTTGAATCTATTCCTCTCTTTATACAAGACAATATCTTGATAGCTTTAGCCGTGGCTGTCTGACATGGTTTGCTGCAGCTAAGTCTACCAGAACCCCCAATTTTTTTTCCATTACAGATGCACTTAACATAGAGTTATTTATGGTGTAGGTGGCACAGGGATTATTAAATCCCAAATGCATCACCTTACATTTATCAACATTGAATCTCATTTGCCATTCTGTTGCCCATTTTGTTTATCTATCTAGGTCTGCTTGCAGCACTTGCACATCATTTGAAGTTTCCAAAGCTCTACATAGTTTAGTGTCATCAGCAAACACCGAGACCTTGCTCTCAATGCCCCCTTCTAAGTCATTTATAAACAGATTTAAAAGAAGGGGCCCCAGTACGGAACCCTGAGGCACTCCGCTTAGAACTTTAGCCCACATAGATGTAGCTCCATTTACCACCACTCTCTGTTTGCGATCCAATAACCCATTCTCTATCCATAAACAAATATGCTATAGCAGTAGATGTAGTTTACTTGGATTTTGCAAAGGCTTTTGATACAGTCCCCCATAGGCGACTAATGAATAGGCTAAGGTCTGTTGGTCTGGGGAGTCACATTTGTACATGGATAGAAAATTGGTTAAGGAATAGGATGCAGAGAGTAGTTGTTAATGGGGCTTCATCATTATGGACTTAAGTGCTAAGTGGGGTGCCACAGGGTTCTATGTTGGGGCCGCTTCTATTTAATCTATTTATTAATGATTTGGAAGTGGGTATTGTTAGCAAGGTTTCTGTGTTTGCTGACGACACAAAACTTTGTCGACCATTAAAAACTTCAGAGGATGTGCAATCGTTGCAAGGGGATCTAGATAGATTATCACATTGGGCTGCTAAGTGGCAGATGAAATTCAATGTTGATAAATGTAAGGTGATGCATTTTGGACTTAAAAATACTTGTGCTACTTATACTATAAATGGCTCTGTGTTAAGTGAATCCCTGTTGGAAAGGGATCTTGGAGTTTTGGTGGATAACAAACTTAAAGGTAGCAAGCAGTGCCAGGCGGCAACAGCCAGAGCCAGCATGGTATTGTCTTGTATAAAGCGAGGTATGGATTCAAGGGAGGAAAATGTAATTCTCCCTCTTTACAAAGCATTGGTAAGGCCTCATTTGGAATATGCAGTGCAATTTTGGAATCCTGTGTACAAAAAGGACATCTTTGAAATGGAAAGGGTTCAGAGAAGGGCAACTAAATTAATAAGGGGATTGGGGGAGCTTGAATATGAAGAGAGACTGGAAAAGTTACAATTATGTACGCTGGAGAAAAGGCGCTTGCGTGGGGATATGATTACTGTGTATAAATACATTAACGGGCCATACAATAAACTATCTGGGGCATTGTTCACCAAGAGAACATGTCAAAGGACACGAGGACATCCCTTAAGACTTGAAGAAAAAAGGTTTAGGCTTCAAGCTCGGAAAGGGTTTTTCACTGTGAGAACGGTAAGGCTATGGAACTGTCTTCCAGTGGACGTTGTAATGGCAGGTTCATTGGTCAGTTTCAAAAAAAAGCTGGATGAGTTTCTGCAAACAAGGAATGTTGCAAGTTACTGGTATTGATACATAAAGTAGAGTTGATCCAGGGAAATTTCCGATTGCCACTTGGAGTCAGGAAGGAATTTTTTCCCCCTTCATAAATTTGGTGGGTTTTTTTTGCCTTCCTCTGGATCAACAGTTAGGCAGGAAATGAGGATATTGCTAGATGGGTTGGACTGGATGGACGTATGTCTTTATTCAACCTCAAATACTATACTAAATGTTTTCTTCTAGGCCAACAGTCCTCAGTTTATACATTAGTCGCCTATGTGGCACAGTATCAAAAGCTTTCGCAAAATCCAAGTATACCACATCCAGTGCTGTGCCTGAAACTAAATTCTTACTCACTTCCTCATAAAAAACAATTAAATTTGTCTGGCATGATCTATTTCTCATAAATCCATGCTGACTACTACTAATAAGATCAGTTCTGGAGACAAAGTCAAAGATATGATCCTGTAACAATGTTTCCAGCACCTTCCCTTCCACTGATGTTAGGCTTACAGGTCTATAGTTACCAGGTATTACATTGGCTTTTTTCCAATCCAGCGGCACATCCCCAGACCAAAGTGAATCTGAAAAGATGAGAAACAGTGGTCTAGATAGAACTGAAAAATCCGGGGATGCAATCCATCTGGTCCTGGGGATTTATTGATATTTGATTTGTCTACTGATTGGCATCCTCTACAACCATCCCAGCCCCATTGTTTAATGGTCCCACATTCTCAGTCCTCATCTTTTTACCATTTATATACTAAAAAAAATTTTGGGGTTAGACTTGCTTTGTTCGGCTATCCGTATTTCATTTTCTATTTTAGTTAGTTTAATTGCTTCCTTGCACTCTTTATTACAGCTTTTATACTCCCTGTAAGACTGTTCTGTTCCCTCTGATTTCAACATTTTAAAAGCCTTTTTCTTTTTTTCATTTCCCTTTTTACCTGAGCATTAAGCCAAGCAGGAGTGGACCTGATTTTTTTACACTGGTTCCCTAAAGGTACAAATTTAGAAATGTAATAGGTTAATATCCCTTTAAAAGTGGTCCACATGTGCTCAGTATCTTTACCTAGAAACAATTTCCCCCGGTCTATGAGCTGGAGTGATTCCTTTAATCACTTCCGCATAAAATTATCTTTCCTAAAGTTAAAAGTTTTTTTTAACCCAGTGCACTTTAGTTTTTTGCAACTTATATAAAATGACACTATATCATGATCACCCTAAGCTTCCCATTACCTTCATTTCCAAAATGTGCTCAGGGTTATTAGATATCACCAGATCCAACAATGCATTCTGTCTAGTAGGAACTTTTACCATATGTGAAAGAAAATGCTCATATAGAAAATTTAAGAACTTTATACCTTTTGAGGTGCTGGCAGTTCCCCTACTCCAATCTATATCAGGGTAGTTAAAATAACCCCTAACCAAAACATGCCCCATATCAGCAGCCTTTGCCAACTGCATATGGAGATTCATTTTCACTTCCCCCCGGCATTTGGCAGCTTATAACATACCCCAACAATTAATTTACCCACCTTCATGCTTCCTGTACACAGCTTTACCCATATTGTTTCTGCCATATCGTTTATACCCCCATCTATTCCATCTTTTAGATTTGGCTTCAATTCCTGTTTAACATACATACATTCTTCCCCTCCTTTCTTATTAACTCTGTCATGTCTAAATAAGGAGTAGCCTTTAATATTTACTGTCCAGTCGTGTGAATCATTTAGCCATGTTTCAGCTATACCGATCACTTCATACCTTTCCTTTAAAGCTATTAATTCTAGTTCCCCAGTTTTTCCAGACAGACTTCTTGCATTTGGTAGCTTTAGTTAGTTTTTTAGGCTAGGTTAGACTTGTTAGGTTAGTTAGGGCTCTGCTGAAATAGTGTACCTTGACATGGTGGCAGGCTTACAAATTTTTTGGCTAAAATCTTTTATACTATAGAAAGTATGGCATTTCTAATGTAATGTAACAGTTGAAACAACATGTATAGCACAGGCTAAATTATATTGATTTGGTCCACAAAAACTTGAACGGAGCACAAACTGTTTGAGAAAGGAATGTAATATCTGTTTCTAGTAATTTATATTATTGCTCATTGACTGTCTGAGGAACTGTTTAAACACCTATATGATAGGAAGTTCACAATTGTAATATTTTAGTCACGCACAGCAACAAACCACTGCCACACCCAATTTAAAACAGCAGCAGCGCGCTTCATGCAGCACCTGGAAATAATCAAGGGCGGCATTTAAAAAGTTTGGCTCAGGCAGCAAGAACCCTAGAAGTGGCCCTGGATGATTTTTTTCCTGCACAGATTACGGAGTTTTAAAATATTTAGATATTATGGAAGATTTATTTACTTTTCTGAACCATATAATATGCATTCAATAATAAAACATGTTTTAAAAAAGAATTATCCAACATAAAATTAGTCAGGGTGGTCAATTGAGTGTGTGTGTAGCAGAGTGAAAGAGCATGTGCAGTAATTCATGTGTTTATGTGTGTATAGTAGGATGTTATATCACTGTGTGTATGTCAGCACAAGTGGTAGTAAATGGTGTGTTTTGCAGAGGGTGTGTAGCAGTATGTGAGTGTTTAGCAGAGGGTGCGGTATATGTGTGTCTAGAGAAGTGAGTATAAGTTTGTGTAGCAGTGGGGAGGGGGGTTATACTGTGAATAGCTATAAAGTGGGGCCCAGGTGTTAATTCACTCACAAAAAGAACAATCCCATTAAAGAATGGAAGGCCTCTCGTTCTTCAAATAAAGCAAATAGGATAGGTTCACTTCATATTAATCTGTTTATAAATGACTTAGAAGGGGGCATTGAGAGCAAGGTCTCTGTGTTTGCTGATGACACAAAAATGCAACTTCAAATGATGTGCAATTGATGCAAGCAGATCTAGATAGATTATCAAAATGGGCAGCAGAATGGCAGATGAGATTTAATGTTGATAAATGTAAGGGGATGCATTTGGGGTTTAACAATTCTTGTGCCACCAACACCATAAATAACTCTGTGCTAAGTGAATCTCTAATGGATAAGGATTTGGGGTTCCAGTAGATAACAGAATTGGCTGTAGCAAGCAATGACAGACAGCCACGGCTAGAGCTAGCAAGATATTGTCTTGTATAAAGAGGGGAATAGATTCAAGTGAGAAAAATATTATTCTCCCTCTTTACAAGGCACTGGTAAGGCCTCATTTGGAATATGTGGTGTAGTTTTGGAATCCCTTATACAAACAGGGCATCTTGAAAATCAAAGGAGTTTAAAGAAGGGCAACTAAAACAATAAGAGGAATGGAGGGGCTAGGGCTGTTGAGATTAGAGAACCAACATTTTCAGGGGGGAATATGATCACTTTATACAAATATATTAATAGGCCATACAGTAAACTCTCTGGTGCCTTGTTCACTAATAGTTCATCAGATATTCTTTAAGATAAGAAAAGAAGTTTTATCTTCAGGTTAGGGTATTTTTTGCCTTCCTCTGGATCAACTGTTAAGTAGGGGATTAGATAGACGTATGTCTTTATTCAACTGTTACTTTGAAATAAGTGTGGGAGTGATTGTAGGTGGTTCTCCAGAGTGTTTAGATGTAAAGTCTAGGTAAGATGGTGCTTAATCCGTCAGACATTAATTTTGTTAGTAATTTAATATCAGTGTAAGACTGTGTGCATACGGCCAAATTTTTAGTCTCGACTGACTGTTCGCCACTAGCGAATGGTCGGCCGGGACAAATCACTGTCGGTAGCTGCCACAGTTCACCGAGACAGGCTAGGCGGTCCATTTTAGACCACATGATCGCCAGTGATTTACTGGATGATTGGGCGAATGACATTGGTCGCCGACAGCAATGGAAAAAACGCAGATACACAGAATTATCGGTAGGTTAGGACAAAAAATCTTCTTGTGTGTGTACCCAGCCTAACTGAGTGAGATAGGGTAGTTATTTTTACAACATGTAGAATTCTTTCTTGGTATAGAGATAACAATTATTTTGGGCTTAAGATTGTCTGGGTGGGTAAGTGATTGTAAGATCAGATATTGTTAAAAAGGGTTGAGAGGTGTAGGTTAAGATTCCCATAAAATACCATTGCGGTAGTTTTAATACCATATGTTATTCTATGACTGAATGTTCGTTAATTAGATTTAATTAGTAAATGTACAGCCGCAGACTTACATTATTGACAACGAGCGGTATCGCTAAATTGCGATTCTGTGCTTTATAAATATGGCCCTTTATCTCAAAAGCATTATTTTTTTTTACAAAAATTACTTATTGCAAAACAGGCATCCTGAACTTTTCACAATGACAAAAACAAATGACTTTGTTTGCGAAAAGTTTGTGACTCCAAATGCATGTCTAGCAGCTTGTGTGACAATACTTTTCCCCCATACAGTATATGTGTACAGTGTATCATAGTATCAAGAGACAGCAGATTTTGTCACAACAGCCTGTGTTTTAAAATATATATATTTTTTATTTTCTGCTTCTAGTACTTCACTAGTTTTAACTTTTCCTTATTTATCTTCTTCGTTTTCAATGATGAAGTATAAAATCTGGTGCACACAGGCCAATTTGTTTCTCAATTCCCCCCAACATTGCAATCGACTCAGTTGGTTATTAGTGGAATAGGAGATATTTCAACCAATCGTTTGATTTAAATAAGCAAGATCAGCAATGATTTACCAGATCGATTGTACCAAAAATTGGACTGGTAATCGATTGTTTGTTTAAAAACAGCTAATCACAGAGGTTGTGGAGTTGTGGCGGGGGGCGGTAGGTATGCCACTGCTAATATGTATATAAAATACATGTACCTTACCTTTCTCCTCTGCTCTTTATAGCTGTCCTGCAGTGGCTGCTGAAATTCCAGAAAAGTAAAGAGTACTTCTGAAACCACGTAGCAGTCCCTTTTCCCTGTGTCTCCTCCTCGTGGGCCCCCATGTCCCCTCCCCTTGCGGGCCCCCTTGGCAAATTCTCGTGCAGCCCCTCATGGCCCCTCCTACTTGTGGGCCCCATGGCCCATCCCCTTGCAGGCCCAATCTGGTCCCTTTCCTTGCAGCCCCCTTGGCCCCTTCCCTTGCAGCCCCCTTGGGCCTTTCCCTTGCAGTCTCCTGTGGCCCTTCCCATTCATGGGTCCTGTGGCCCCTCCCAATTGTGGGTGGGCCTTGTGGCCCCTCTCCTTGCAGACCCATCCTGTCCCCTTCTCTTGCAGCCCCCATGAGCCTTTCCCTTGCAGCCTCCTGTGTGCCCTCCCACTCGTGGTGCAGCCTCCTGTGTGCCCTCCCACTCATGGACTCTGTGGCCCTGACCACTTGTGGTTCCCATGGCCCCTCCCCTTGCAGACCCATCCTGGCCCCTTCCCTTTCAG
This sequence comes from Hymenochirus boettgeri, assembly GCA_019447015.1. Lineage (NCBI taxonomy): Eukaryota > Metazoa > Chordata > Amphibia > Anura > Pipidae > Hymenochirus > Hymenochirus boettgeri. Next base: position 100,289,410 of record CM033473.1, on the reverse strand, counting down.
GAGGAGGAGGAGCTTATCTATATGCAAAGACACAGGATGAAAGCTAATACAAGTGACACTGTGTGGAGGCCACACTGGCAGCCACTCAGTGACTTACTGAGTTTGGCCCCTTCTTCTGCTTCCTTAATTGGAATAAGCAGCAGAACGTGGGCGATAGAGCGAAGGCTGGTATGTATAGTTAGATAGAACCTAGCGAAGACTATTATGTAAGATAAGAAACCGTGGTCTCGACCTTTCTATTTGTACTTGGATTTAAACCTGGCTAAAGGATAGATTACAAAGAGAGGTTATTAAAGGAGAACTAAACTTTTTTTTTTAATCCTAATAGGCCTAATCTTAACATGGAAAGGTGATCAACAAGCCATTGAAGACTTCATTAAATATACAAATTACAATGAATTTAATTTAGTGTTCACAGAAACACGCAACAGTTTAACTATACAATTCCTGGATGTGACTTTGATAGGCAATTACACAACTTCCAGGATAGTAGATAATTATACCGTTCCTGATCATCTGGACTGCAAGTGACCTACTGCACTTCCACCAAAAATACAATGATTTTCACCCCACCATTAAACTCAAAATGAACCATTCACCAGCCGAAATAAGCTTTCTGGACACCATAATACAGATTAAAGGAAATACATTATAAACATCCATCTATCGCAAGCCTACAGACTGACCCACATACCTCAGTAATGACACTTTTCAACCTAAACACATAAAGAATTGTCACATACCACCCCCAAATGGAAATAATCCGAAAAATCACCAAGAAACTCCAACCCATTTTACAAAAGGATGAATGACTACTAGAAATATTCCCAGACCCCCCTCTCTTAGCTTACCGACAACCACCCAATTTAAAACAACTGCTTGTAAAAAGTTCCCTAACAGGCCCCACACAAAATGGAACATCTCCCTGTATGCAGAAAAGGTGTGAAACCTGCAAGTACATTCACACCGGAGACAGGATACCAATACCAGTTTCCCACAATTGGTTTGAAATAAAGGGAACTTTCTTCTCTTTATGTTCTAAGTGCCCCTCAGGACTATATGTAGGAGAAACTGGACAGACAAGGATGAACTCGCACAGGTTCACAATTAACAATAAACAAGAACTCCCTGTTGGTGCCCATTTCTGCAGCCAATGACACAGCCTAAAACACCTAAAAGTCACAGTGCTCATGGGAAATATTAGATTCCAATAATAGGGGACTCTGGACTCAACAAAGATCTAAATTTTATGTGTCACTATGTCTCTAATCTTAATGTTATGTAGAATGAATCAGACCAAATTTTATTTTTATAAATTAATTTTATTACTACCTGTGATCACTGAATGTGTTTTTACTGTTTTATTTACGACAGCCATTGCCAGGCATGGGGGCAAAAGATAACATCGGTATAATGTCAGAAAGTCTTTGTTCTTATATGTATAAAATAGTGTCCTTCACAATATTCAGTATTGTATCATGCCTGAGGAAGAAGTCTAAGTTCTTTGAAAGCTTGCATTTTCAATCATTTTAGTTAGCTAATAAAAGGTATCATTTTATATCCAAGCAAGATGTCTTAACTTCTAGGACAGAAACAGAGATATAGATGTCTATAGAAATGAAAGTGCTCAAAATACATTGTTGTTGGCCCCAAGTTGCCATCCAAGGCACACACTGGATGGTATACCCTTGGGACAGAGAATTCGACAAAACTGCTCCATGGATATCTCATTTGAAAAAGCCTCAGATGATTCAAAGGAAGGGGTTATAAACAAAAAGTGCTAAATAAAGCATATAAACAGAAATCAACTATTATATGAGAAAAAGAAGAAAAAGAATTTAAGGAGGAGAATTATATATACACATACTGAAATGGGATCTGGAATTATATAAGATTTTAAAACCAGGAATAAAGATAATAAGCCAAATGAGTGGCAACTTTGAGTTCCAAAGTATCACCTAGCATGAGTTGGTAGTTTGAAAAATTAAACAAGGAATGAATGTTGATTATCTGCAACTAGGAATTTAAAGGTTAGGGGGAAACTATGCAAAACATGCAATGTGATGTGATCTGCATGCAGGAAACAATACATACTATAGGAAGAAGTAAAAGAAAAGAGAAAAGGAAGACAAAGGAGGCATAGAGAACAGAGATAAGAAAGCCCCTATAGCTAGACATTTTTGGAAATGTAATGGTGGAAATATAAAAAGGTATTCTATAAAAGGTATTGAAACTGTTAAACAGAAACCAAGGGGGTGGGTGGGAGACATTGTACAAAAATTTAACAAATATGAGACATATTGGATTTTAGAAATGGACTGTAGTATACCAAGGGAAGTAAATACTTAAACTTGACTTAAGTTACATCTACTGAATACATTGCTACATTTGGATGCTATTAGGTTTGCCACATTTTATTATAGGTTTGAGGAGGAATTATGTAAGAAGCTATTTTGGGGTCTATTATAATGATAATGTTAATGATTTTTTACCCATTTTCTTTTTTGTGTCATTGTATCTTTAAATCATGAATGAGCCTTTTAAGAAACTAAAGCTGATTGACAATGTTGTTTTTAAAATGACGATTAGAGGGTTCAATGCTTCAGTTCAGTCTATGATTAAGAGAACCTATTGCCGAAATGCATTAGACTTACTGACCCTGAAACCTCACCAACTAGTTTTTAATATGGATTAATAAAAGTATTTTTTTAGAATATGGTGTGGACTATATATCGGGCGGTTCGGCTCTAAACAGCTTTGATATTAATTGATGATCACACAGGAGAGATGTTCTGTAGGCCTGAACACGGCAACTAATTGTGCCTGGTGATAAGAGAGAGGGGATACAAGGAGGAATAGAGATGCTATATAGGAGGTAAATAAAACCTTAGCTGGTGGCATAGGTGTAAAGCTTACAGTGTGATTTGGTCACATTATTTGAATCAGTCCTTAACTGATTTCCTTTTATGACTGATGACCTCTATCTCATTTAAGCATTGTGCATCTGGTCTATTTAAGTAAGGACAGCTAATATTGTATTTTTCTGAAATTTTTTTGAAATGTATTGACTACAATAGAGTAATACATTGTTTCAGCTGATTTATATGTTTAAAGTGCATCTATAGTGAAAAAAACACATTGCCCCTTTGCAAAGTTAAATTCATGTACTCTGTGCTGCCTTAATCCTATCTCTGTCACTGACTTTGTTTAACCATGGTGTCAGATCTGTGTGCAGCACTCCCCTCTTCCCCCTACCCTTTGTTACCTCCTCCATGTCTCAACTCCGGCTAACCGACAAGCTTATCATGTGCAGTAGGAGTTAAAAGTTCAACATCCTGAAAAACACACCCACGCACAGTGGCCAATAGAAAGCAAGCTGTCCTGGAGACACGGAAGAAGGAGAACAGAACGATCTCTCACTTTGTGACCCATCATCAATCAGTGAAAGCTATTAAGAAGGGGGGTCAAGTGCAGCCTTATATGTACCATCAAAGCTACCTCTCTCCCCCTGCTAATGCTGTTATCTCTATGTTTATTACAGAGCAGGGAGGGGGGGATCACGTCACAGGGATTTGATTGACAGTCCAAGTAGGAGTAGAGGAATGCAATCACGTATTCTTCTAACTGGTGTATCTCAGGACAGAGATGGAATCTGAAAAAAGTGGAGACACTCTAGGGGTTGTGGGGAATTATAGAACACATAGAAAGAAAGAAAAAAAAGTTCATTTGCCCACTATAGATGCCCTTTAAAGCTGTATATTCTATTTACACTTGACTTGCATGATCTAGTATTTTAACTTTGTATTTAATATTTCATATAATAAAATGAAGTTATAATTAAAAGGCAAAGCATTTTCACAAATAATTCAAACATTATAACTATATTTTCCTATAAGGACTCAGCAAATTAAATTTAAAAAGATATTTCTTACCTTTAAATTGAATATAACTAGCAAAAAGAATATTGCTTGAGACATCTACATTTTCTAATAAATATGTGTTTTCTATTGTAGATGTAGAGTACAGAAATCTGTTTATCAAATTCAGAGCCTTTAGGGAATTAGTGAAATCCACGCTTCTCATGTAAAATATATCAGCTGAAGGAATTAGATAATGAATGAATTTCTCAGATAAATGGACATCTTTAGAGACAAAAAGATATATAATTTTCTTTGACTCGGTGTTGGTATCTTTGAAGACAAGATTATCAATGTGTCTTAGCGTTGAAATTACTTTTACAGCATCTACTTTTGAAGCACAGTCTTTATCACCTAATTGGTGACCAAACCCCAAAAATGCTTGTAGATCAGCTGAAGTGTGGGTAGAGGCACCCAAAAAAAAAGCTACCAATGATCCAAACAAATTTGTAAAAGACATAAGGAGAGTACCATCTATGTGTTTTTTTTTCCAGCCAGTAAAAGATCGAAATCCAACATCATTCACTAAAGATGGTAAAAAATGTATTCTTTGGTTTTCTACATTTCGAGGTAGATATATTTCTTTAGATGTTTGGCTTCTTAAAATTTCTTCTGGCCTTGCATTCTTTTCAATATAGGCAGGAGTGAACAGTATTTCTATAGTTTGATTTTGCTTTTCAGCTTCACATTCACTTTTATTGTAAGCAAATAAATTGAAAGGGTGAATGTAAACACGGTTGCTGAGTGAGCAAGCAAAAAAAACAGCAAGGCATATCCAGATTATGTGAATCATTGTCATGAAATATTAATTCCTTTCTCAACCTGAAGAATAAAATTGAAATAATGTATTATTTACATTGACTTATTTATCAATCATTTTTAATTAACAATTTATTCATGAAGCATTGGTAATTTAGATTTAATTTAAATTTTATTTAAACAAGTTTTTTTTAACTTTTATTAAGTATAGTTATATCAAAGTAAATTTTCCCTTGCTTAAACGCTTCTGTGATATAACATGTCTGTGCCCAAGCTTAAATCAAAATAATGGTAGACGAGCCACAAGCAGTATTAGTGAACTGCATCAACCTTTATTGTGCAAAGTGGCTTTGCGACCTATACCACTCCGTCAGTGGTGTAGACTGGTCCGCACCTGCTTTGGATTATAACATGTCTGTGCACAGAAGAAGCAGCAGAAGGCAGCTGAGGGAACAAGGGCTGGTAAATAAGTTACAGACACTTCAACCTTCAAGTCTAGGTTTGGGGAGGATTTCCTGCAGCATTTAAATTGTTTGCCCCTTTTGATGTTCCGTGCACGGAACCAGCAGCAGAAGGCAGACGGAGAGGGGGGAACACTGGGCATGCCAGAAACCTCTCTAAGGCACAGTTATAGGCAGAACAAAGTTTTATTTAGGAGAATATTACATGCACAACATGTTTCAGAGCTATTCACAGTCCTTGTGGATTGTGTCAGAATCCCCCTGAGTACACATGTGTCTTTTGTATATGCATATATGAACTAAATTAAGGCACATTTTTACCATGTGATGTCCCTAAATCTTGCAGCAGTCCACCACCACCATGTCACTGTTTTCATAACTATAACTCACCTTAGCAGTTAGGGGTGGTTACAGGTACCCTTTCTTTTGACTCTGCCATGATTCTCCCTGTTAGTAGCTTGTTGAGTCTGGCACCCCCTGCTGAGGGTATAAGTACAAGGAGTTTCAGGGTAAAGTGTGGGCAGGTGTGAAATTGCCCACATACCAGTGGCATAACTAGGAATCACAGGCCCCTTCAGAAAAACTATAAAGGGATTTCCCCTTGCTTACACTGTAAGGGACAAAGTATCCCTTATATAATAAATAAGTGCTCCACCTTATAAGTGGTGTCGGACTGGCCCACAGTGTTAGAGGAAAATTCCCTGGTAGGCCCACAGCCTATTCACCCAAGAAAAATGCCAAAGAGACAGTAAAAATGCATTTTAATAGACAGTAGAAGTCAGTAGGCATAAGACAGCAGACATCTCACCCTGCCTCTTCGTTCTTTGGGGCAGGGTGGGCAAGGGGGCATGGCAAAGGGTGTGGCTGTGCTGTGTGACATCATTGACGTCACGCAGTGGACGGGGCATGGGCACTAGGGGGTGGGGGTGTGGCAGACATAAAGGGGGCATAACGGGGAGGAGATTCAGGACTCTTCTCCATTGCGGGAGATCAGGGTGGTCTCGCTGGAGCGCGGGAGACCAACCCGATTTGCAGGACACTCCCGGAAGATCCAGGAGGAGTGGGATACCTGAGATAGATATGTAATAATAGAGATATGAAATGTTAGGTGGGCCCCAGAGATATGAAATGTTAGGTTCTGTTGGGGCCCTAGTATTAGATTTCCTGGTGGGCCCCAACAGTCCAGTCATACACTGCATATAATGGGAGCAGCAGTGGTTTCCACTCCACAGCTGCTCCCATTACTATCTGCCATCCCACTTAAAGGGGAAATAAAATTTTCAGACAACATTGTCCCAATATACAGATCACATTCACAAACATACAACAAGCTGTGTTTCACCTGTCCCTTTGCTATGGCCATTGGGTGATTTATGAAAATAACCAGTAAGTAATAGGGGTCAGCTCCCACAATCCACCTTAGCTGGGTTAACCCCCAGCTAAGTGTCTGTGTATAGGTACATGCTCTGTAGTGCTTAAAAGATCAAAACAAGGAAGTTGCAGCCTTGCTTCCTAGAAGCTGACAGCCAATCACATTATAGCACAGAGATCCTCCCTCTCCCTGACACAGAACAGGAATTTCAGTTTTTTGTTTTCAAACTCATTCAATGCTTCAGTCCTAACAATGATATAATCCTAAGTCTGGGAAATAGAACCTGCAACATGTACATTTACTCTGTCTTGCTAAAAGGAGAGCTCTTACCTCTAGGCTAAGAGAGACATGATATAAACCATTGGTACATGTAGAATATTGTAGTAGGAACATAATAAAAACAAAAAATAAAGTTATGTTTGGGGATTCAAACTCATGACCTTCTGAACTGTATCTGTCTAAAACTGGCATCTTACAAGGTGAGCCACCACTGAATAAGCTGAAAGCCTAGGTATATTTAGAACCTTTTCTTTTGCATGGAATATAATAGAAACAAAAAAAGGTATATCTGGGGTATTAAACTTGTGACCCTCTGAACTGTTTTTTTTTTTAAACCCGGTGCGCCTACACTGAATAAGCTGAGAATCCAGGTACATTTAGAAGCTTTATCCTTTGCTAGGAAAATTATTTTTTTTAAAAATGGAATATGGAAGTCCCTGATAAGATTTTGAAAGCTGCTTGTTACCCTGCAGTTTAATAACTTCACATTAATGCTGCCTATCATTCAAAACCCAGACTTCACTTCAGGTTTGAACACACTCGACTGGTCCATTTGGACAAATAAAGGAATATACAGGATATCACAAATAGTCTCAGGAGAGACAATTCTTACCTGGAAAATTTCACAAAAATAACTGAAACTACCAGACTCAGAATTGTTTCACTACTGTCAACTACAACATTATATGGCTAAAATCATAAACAAACAAAACACCAAGGGATTATCTCCTTTTGAGAACATTTGCTCTACCTCCCTGATAGGACCTAAAAAAATCTCAATTATATACTCTATGCTAAATACCACCAGTATTTCGAATGCCCATTATGACCAAATGGGAGAACTGGTTAAATTAAACATTAGAGGATTCTCAGTGGGGAGAAATATTTGATTCATTAAGGAAGAATTCAATAAATATTATTATACAGGAAAAAAGTTTTAAGATTTTACATCCCCAACGAGTCGCACATATTTTTCCTAAAGCCTCCCCCTTGTATTGTAGGGGGTGTTCCATGAATGCGGATCTCAGATACTGTTGGTGGGACTGCATAGAAGTTAAAAAAAAAAAAAAAATTGGGAGTTCTGCTTTGAAATATTTTCCCAAATACTATATACCTAAATACCTCAGTCCCCTTGGGTAGCACTTTGACAGAAAGGTCCCCACAATCTCAGAACCACCAAATACATTATTACACAAAATTTGTGCAGCAACACGCACGCACATTAAAAGCCTTTACCTGGAAACAACCCGCCCCTTCTACATCTCAAATTTTATCTAAGATTTGGTGGTTATGTGAAAATGATCAAGAAACAAGTGGTTCAACAGGATCTTACAAGTTATTTGAAAAAATCCGGGGATCATGGATATATGCTATGTCCAATAATGGGGACATGACTGGTAACCAGAATAACAGTGGTGAAGACAAGTAGACTTCTCTCTGGTGATAATTTTGAAATATATATCATTGACAAACATATGGTGCAAATCTAACTTATTTTTTTTTATTTCATGTTAGCATATAAAAATGTAAAATTTTGAATGTATTTGATTTGTAAACGAAAACAATAATTTACAAAAAGCTAACCTATATGTATCAAATCTCTAAACAACCGAAATGTAAAAATGTGTTTTCCCACTGTACATTTATCTGTGAAACATTCAATAAAAATTATTGGGAATTTTTTTTTTTAAACAGACCGACATTCTTACTGTCTATCATATGTCAGTATGTCTACCTATCTGTCTGTTTAAATATCTATCTGGCTATCTATCTATCTGTCTATCGATCGATCGATAGATAGATAGATATACCCATAGTTGCCAACAGTCCCGGATTACCCGGGACAGTCCCGGATTTAAGAATGCAGCCCCGATCTTCTGATGTCCCGGTAAATGTCCCGATCTGGAGCAAGCAGCGTGCATGTGGTTTTAAAATTTAAAGCCTTCCCCTGCACTGTTACTACTTTCAGATCCTCTCCTCCTGCAGGAGGAGAGGATCTGCAGACTGACTCAGAACGTGAGTCAGTCTCACGTTCTGTGTGCACGATAGGAAGGGGAGGGGGAAGTGCAGTCCTGCTGAATACGATCTCTCTGCCCTGAACACAATTGGAGGTTTGTGATCTATCTCTGCCTGTCTGTTACTTTAGCTCTGTATGCCTATCTATTTCTATCTATCTATCTATCTATCTATCTATCTATCTATCTATCTATCTATCTCTGCTATCTATCTATCTATCTAACTCTGCTATCTATCTAACTCTATCTATCTTCTATCTATCTAACTCTGCTATCTATCTATCTATATTTATCTATCTATCTACAGTATATATCTATCTGTCTGTCTATCTATCTATCTCTGCTATCTATCTATCTAACTCTTCTATCTATCTATCTATCTATCTATCTAACTCTGCTATCTATCTATCTATCTATCTATCTATCTATCTATCTATCTATCTATCTATCTACAGTATATATCTATCTGTCTGTCTGTCTGTCTATCTATCTATCTATCTATCTATCTTCTGTCTATCTATCTAACTCTGCTATCTATCTATATATCTATCTTCTATCTATCTAACTCTGCTATCTATCTACAGTATATCTATCTATCTATCTATCTCTGTTTCTCTAGCTCTGTCTGTCTGTTCCTATAGCTGTCATTCTATCTAACTATTTGTCTTTCTAGCGCTCTGCCTGTCCCTCTAGCTGTCTCTCTCTATCTCTGTTGGTCTATCTCTTCCTAGCTATTTCTGTGCGTCTGTCTATTACTGTCTTTCTGTCTATCTTTCCATTAAAAGTGAGCGTGAACTGAAAGTTGGGGAGGGGATAAAACTTGTGGTGGCACACAACAATTTTAAAAATGTGTCCCTAGAATTTTTTTGAGAATGTTGGCAACTATGGATATACCTGACTAAAGTCACTGCAAAACCTGTGCACAAATAGCCTGTGTAGCTAAAATCAAACAAAGTCCCATTAAACATCTGGTATTTTTGGACTTATTGTGAGAATTCCAAACCCTGGGAGTACTTGGGGTAATCGGTATTATAATTACAAATTAGTATGAAATTACCTATCTGAGTCAGACCTAATGGTAATGGCAGCCTGCACAACTATTGCAGAAGCAGACAGACAGACAACAGGTGGACAAAAGTGCAGAGTCCAAGTCAGGGCCCAGTAGGAGTGAGAGAACACTATTGTGTGTACAGAGCCAGTGCACAACCTATCCACAGTCCACTTGAATTCCGCTTTAACTTTCAGAGGTCCGCCCACTGTCTGATTGTTTTTTTGTGCGTTCAGGGTCAGGTCACATGTGCGGCAGAGGCCATTAGGCAACCAGGAGGTCAGTACATGACTGAGCACAGTTACTGAGTGACAGCTTAGCCCCCTAACACACCCCGCGAGTAAAATAAATAAATAAAATTGGGGAAAAAACCATAAAAACAGCTGATTTACCACAGCAGGTTCTAGGCCCCCAATGTCAGCAGGGGCAGTAGCGGGGGCAGTAGTTATGCCACTGTACTTATCCTTTAAAGAGAGGAAATAAACTATAGAAATTAAATGGCTACAGACATTTCAGGAGTGTATGCATTACCTTGAGACACAGAAAACAAGTGCCTCAGACCTTGTTTTTCCTGGTCCTTCCACGTCAGTGGAAGTGCATGGGTTAAACGCCTTTAGACCCCATGTGACAGGCTGGTTCTCCAATAAAGTTGTTAGCTCCGACCTCCTACCTCTGTGTCTTTTTCTCCTGTATGGACGGACCGGACAGTAGTGCTCCCCAAAGCCAAAAATAAACCACTGGGACCCCTCTCCTCAGTGTAGACTGCTCGATAATGCCTGCATGTAGAGCAGTGGGGACTAGCGGACCCCTATTCCTCTCGCGCGTGCAGTCTCTGTAACCCGCGAGAGGCACTTCCGGCGCACACGGATGACATCACAAGGCGGGAGATTTCAAAAAAGCCGGCATTTGGCATAGCAGGCGAGCCTTAGCATCGGGACACTTGTGTATCCCTGCAGCTCTCCAGTGTATGTGCACCAGCTCTGCTTCTGTCCACTGCACACATCCGCTGTTTCAGACCCATATTCTGCCAGTATGTTGTAAGTCAACAGTTAAAGGGGCAGTGTTATAGCTGAACCTACAATGTGATATCCTTATATCTTTGTGTTGTCTCTTGCAGTGCATCCTCTAGCCCTGACAAAAGACACAGGTCTGCATCCAAGGGGTGAGTTTCTATACTAACTGTCTTCTTTCTGACAATATTGTATTTTTCAGCTCTCCAGATCCAGGAGAAAGGTCAAGCAAAGCAAAAGGGAAAGAATGTGCCCTATGCCCTAATATTGCTCTACAAGGAAGTAAAATGTGTGCAGACTGCATGAACCCTTCGGCAACAATATCACAGGAACAAATTCAACAAACCATGTCGAACGTATTCCAATCCTCCATCGATACACTAATTAATAAAGTAACTTCAGCTACTTTCAACAAAGTGGCAGAGATGTTAAGAGAACAGGGTATTTTACAAACAGAACTACCAATACCAGAACCAACCATACTGGACATTGAATTAGAGGGAGAACTTATATCAGAAGATGGGGGCGAGACAGACGAAGCAACCTATGATAATGTCTCCCCAGCCACATTAGAATATCTAATCACAAAGATGAGATCCTTGTTTCAGATATCGGACCCTTCAGATAACAAAGGAGACCTAATGTTTTCAAACAAAACTACGTCAAACGCGCTGTTTCACGTTCACGAACAAATGACGGAGATAATCAAGACGGAATGGGAAAATCCGGACAGGAGATTTAATATATCTCAGAATATGACAAGGAATTACCCACTCAATAAACAAAACTCCAAAACCTGGGATGAACCACCGAAAATAGATACCCCTGTAGCCAAAATTGCAAAGAAAATTGCACTAGCTACAGACGACTGGGTGTCCTTAAAGGACCCTATGGAAAGGAAGGAAGAGGCAGCACTAAAAAGAACATACGTGGCAGCAGGGGCAGCCATTCGTGCTGCTATTGGCATAACGAGTATAGCAAGGGCCAATAGAATCTGGATTAAAGACTTGGAGGATGCGATTACAGAAGGAGTACCCAGAAATGAACTAATTAAACTAACACAGGACATAAAATTAGCGAACAGTTTTATAGCTGAAGCCTCCATAGACTCACTAAAACTTTCAGCTAAATCCATGGCTCAATCAACAGTGGCAAGACGTGCGTTGTGGTTAAGGCAATGGAGGGTAGACAACCAATCAAAACAGGGTCTAACCAACCTTCCTTTTAAAGGCAATCTCTTATTTGGACCCGATTTGGATGAAGTCATTGAAAAGAATTCAGTGAAAAAATCTCTTCCAACATACAGAAAATTCAGAAGAGAATTTCCATCAACCTCCTCAATGGGACACTCCTTACAACAAGCAAAACAATACTGCCCGGGAAGACCGTTCTTTCAAAAACAAAACTGGAATCAAGATCGTTCCTTTCGTGACACAAAAACTTCAAGAGGAAGAGGCAAGAAAACTTTATGACTACCAGTACAACCTGGGCGGAAGACTAACCAACTTTGTAGCAAATTGGCAAGAATCAAAAGCCGACACTTGGGTGACACAAACGATATCTCGAGGTTACCTGATAGAATTCTCCCAATTACCACCAAAGAAAAGGTTCATAACTTCACAAAAACTGAAGAATATCCAAGCCATGCTGGAGTTAAACAGAATCCTACAGGAACTACTAGATGGGTCAGTTATAGAACAAGTCCCAAGTCAACAACAAAAACAAGGTATTTACTCCACCCTTTTCCTCAAGAAGAAAAAGAACGGAACATTCAGGGCGATATTAGATCTCAGATTTGTAAATCAGTTTATAAAACTATCCAAATTCAAAATGGAAACACTCAAAACAATAACCAACCAGATACAGAGAGGAGACTGGATGATCAAGATCGACTTACAGAATGCTTATCACCACATACCAATACATCCAAAGCACAGGAAATACTTAAGATTTCACATTCTAAACCATCACTTTCAGTACAAATGTCTACCATTTGGTCTGTCATCCTCGCCATGCACTTTTACGAAGGTTCTATCACCACTAATTGCATTTCTAAGAATTCAGAAGATAGAAATCTTTTCATACTTGGACGATATCCTGATAAAAACACAAGACAAAACCAACTTGATGATAACTTCAACCTATGTTCAAGAAACACTAACCCGACATGGTTGGCTAATAAACTTAGAAAAATCAAGTCTCCATCCCAAATAATACCATTTTTGGGGACAACAATAGAGACAAACAACCTTCAACTCCGACTCCCTACCGAACGCAGATTAGATGTGATGTAAAGAAATTAATCTCTCGACCATACTCAACTACAGAGATATGTCAAAGAGTCCTGGGGAAATTGGTGGCGACTTCAGAATCAGTACAGTGGGCAATGTTCCATGTCAGGCCTCCATGTCCATGTCAACCTCCTCCAACAATGGAAAAACCAGTCTCCCCCAAACCAAATAATATTACTTCCATCAACAGTCAGAAACAAGATGAAATGGTGGACATACTGTAACAAATGGCCGGACGGCCGGGGTACTTACAGTACGCTTTTAGGAGGAGGCTGATAGTCCGGAATGTGCAGGAAATAGGACACAGAGGCTGCTGGGAACTGTAAGCTGGAACCAGGAACAAGGTGCTGCTGGGAACTGTAGGCTGGAAACAGGAGCAAGGTGCTGCTGGGAACTGAAGGCTGGATACTGGATACAGGTAAGGTAGTTAACTGGATACAGATGAGGTGAGTAGACGGAAACTGGATACAGGCAAGGTAGTCACTGGAGACCGGCAAGGTAAGTACTGGAAACTGGCAAGGTAAGTACTGGATACTGGCAAGGTAAGTACTGGATACTCTGGCAAGGAAGTCCGGTACGCAATATTGGATCAGCAAGGTGGTCCTGGAGGCAGGCAAGGTAAGTATAGGACGGAGCGGAGCAGGATCCAAGGCAGGTGAGTAAGGAGCCAGGGTAGCTAATGCTACTATCGGGCGCCGGGTCCAGGAGGAGCCGGCTTTTAAAATCTTGCGCCGCCCGGCGGGTCGGCGTCATGACGTCCGCGACGCTGCCCACCCGGAAGTGCCGGGACCGGAGCGGCAGGTAAGTCCGTGACAGTAACCCCCCCCCCCCACAAGGGCCAGGTTTCCCTGGAAAACTCTTATGGAAAGCTCTGACTAGACAGGAGCGTGCACATCAGCATGTTTTCATCCAAGCTCTTTCTTCCGGACCGAAACCTTTCCAGTGGACCAAACTGAAGAGACCTCCTCCAAAATCTAGAGTCCAAGATTTTTTCGACCTCAAACTCCTGTTGACCATCAACGAATTGGAACCGGAGGTAGTAAGGATGTGGAATACTGATTAGAGCATACTGGCTTGATGAGGGAAATATGAAACACATTAGGAATCCGCATGCTGGAAGGAAGTTGAAGGCGAACAGCCACTGGACTCCAACAGCCACTTTATCTCCAACAGAATAAGCTGGGGGTTCTCTACATCTCCTATCTGCTGCAGTTTTTTGTACCAAGCAGATTTCTGAAGGCTGATTTCCGTAGCATGCCAGATAGCGGTCATCGGGGCCGCCGAGTCATTGGCAGCAGGTACTTGTGTGAAAAGAAAATCCTGAGGAAAATCTAGATTCGTCCCAAAGACACATAAAAAGGAGATTTCCCAGTAGAAACGTGAGGTGAATTGTTATGGGCGAACTCAGCCCAAGGCAGAAGGTCGGCCCAATCATCCTGAGTATAGGAAATGTAACAATGAAGATATTGTTCCAAAGACTGGTTAGTGCGTTCAGTAGATCCATTGGACTGTGGTGGTAAGCCGAGGAGAATTGTAACTTGATGTTCATGGACTTACAAAGTGCCCTCCAAATTTGGAAACAATTGAGAACCCCAATTACAATTTCAAAAGGGAGTCCATGAAAGCGGAAGATATGGGAATAAATAGTTGAGCCAACTCCGTTAGGATGGTAGTTTGGGGAGGGGTACAAAATGGGCCATTTTGCTGAAGCGGTCTACTGTCACCCATATAACCGTGTTTTTCTTGGAAGGCGGAAGTTCAAAAATAAAGTCCATGGATAGATGGGTCCACAGTCTGGACGAGAATGGGGAGGGGTTGAAGAAGACCACAGGGGAGGGTTCTAGAAGACTTGGATTGAGCACAGCTGGTACACACTTGAATAAAGTCTTTAACATCTTTTCTCATTTTGGGCCACCAAGGGAACGGGCAAGAATATTAAAAGTTTTGTTAAACACCGGGATGCCCGGCTTGCTTGGAACAGTGAGTATGAAGAAGGATAGCTTTCCGAAGTGAAACAGGAACAAAGATTTTGCCAGAGGGTGTGTCAGGAGGAGCAGAGTCTTGTGCGGCTTGATCTTGGAACAATTTGCGGAGATATAGAGGCCCAAGATTTTAGTGGTTGGAATAATGGAGCCCTTATCTTCCTTAATACAGTCGGAAGCAACAAAGATCTGGACAGGGCATCAGCTTTCTTGTTTTTAGAACCAGGTTGGTAAGTGATGACAAAGTTGAATCGGGAAAAGAATAAAGACCACCTTGCTTGACGGGATTTAACCTTTTGAGATTCTGGATGTATTCGATTTTTATGGTCGGTAAGGATGGTGATAGGTACCGATGTGCCTTCCAACAGATGACGCCACTCCTCGAGGGCCATTTGATGGCAAGAAGTTCCCTATTTCCAACATCATAGTTTCGCTCGTTGGGTAGAAACTTCTTAGAGAAATAAGCACAGGGATGGAGTTTCCTTTTAGGGCCTTGTCTTTGGGAAAGGACGGCTCCAGCGCCCAAGTCCGAGGCATCAACTTCGATGTAGAAGGGAAGACTAAGATCTGGATGGACTAGACACGGAGCATCAGCAAAGGCCTCCTTGAGTCGTTTGAAGGCTTGTCTGTAGTAATTGGCGAACCCAAGTGAACCTTTGAATAGCTTTGGTTCCTATAGGAAGAGACCATCTTGGATGGCCGAAACTTTAACAGGATCCATCTGGAACCCTTGCGCAGATACGATGTAGTCCTAGGAAGGGTACTTGTGAACACTCAAACAGACACTTTTCCAGTTTGGCATATAGGCTATTCTCTCTCAGACTGTAGCAACACCTGTTTAAAATGGATGCGGTGTGAGGGCAGATCTTGAGAAAAGATTAAAATGTCATCGAGATACACTACTCAGAGATACCCAACATATCCCGGAAAATGTGTTTACGAATTCTTGGAACACCGCTGGAGCATTACAAAGGCCAAAGGGCATTACGAGATATTCGTAGTGACCGTCCCTATTATTAAGGCGGTCTTCCACTCGTCACCTTGGCGTATACGGATCAGATTGTATGCCCCCCGAAGATCTAGTTTGGTAAATATTTTAGCCCCCTTTTATCTGGTCAAACAGCTCAGAGATGAGAGGGAGAGGATACCGATTCTTTATTGTGATTTTATTTAACCCACAGTAGTCGATGCAGGTCGTAAACCTCCGTCTTTTTTTTCAACAAAAAGAACCCAGCTCCAGCAGGGGAAGTGGAAGGCCGTATGAAACCCCTAGACAAATGTTCCATAATGTACTCTTTCATGGCTAGAGTTTCTGAGGGAGACAGTGGGTATGTGCGTCCCCGAGGAGGCATAGTACCAGAAAGAAGGTCAATGGGGCAATCGTAGGAACGGTGCGGTGGTAGCTTCTCAGCTCGCTTTTTACAGAACACACAAGAAATCATGATAACATTCAGGGAGGTTTTTCTCAGATTTATTTTCACAGGTAATGGTAGTGCAATGAGTAGAAAGGCAATTTTTGAAACAGAAAGGCTCCAAGACTTGAGTTCATTGTTAGACCAATCTATAACAGGTTTGGTAGTCTGAGCCATGGAAGTCCGAGAATGAGGGGAGCAGAAGGGCTTTGGATGACAAAAGATAAAGTTCTTGGTGAATATGCCAATGCGGAATAGGACTTCGTATGTAGATTTGGAGATGAATTCTGAGCCAGTTATTGTCAATAGCCAGAACTCGAAGGGGTTGCTGCAATTAAAGGAGAGGAAGCCCCAATTGTGCTGCATAGTAGAATCGTTGAAATTTCCAGCGGCACCAGAATCGACAAAGGCCTGGGAGGAAAAAGTTTTACCATTACAGGTGATAGTAGCTGGTAAAAAGATTTCAGTGGTTCAAATTTGGCAGGAGACTTAACGTTATCTAGAAGGAGCTCCTCCTTAACTTCTAGGTCCTGGAGTTTCCCGACTTCTGGGGACAATTTCTTACAAAGTGTCCTTGCCCAGCACAATGGACAAAGTCCATTGGTACGTCTGCGTGATTTTTCCTCGGGGGATAGATGAGTGCCGCCAATTTTCATCGGCTCTTCACCCGAAGATATGGGTTGCAGAAAGGGCTGAGCAGGCCTAGGAAAAGTCTTAGGGAGGTTGGAACGAGCTGCAGACCTTTCTGCCTGCCGTTCACGGAAGCGGGTATCATTTGTATGCATAATGTAATCAAGTCTTCCAATGGGACAGGTAATTCCCTAGATACTAATTTCGTCCTTGAGGCGGTCAGAGAGTCCCTGCCAAAAGGCTGCAGTAAGTGCCTCAATGTTCCAAGAAGTCTCCACAGCAAGGGTACCAAATTCGATAGCATATTGACCCACGGAACGTGACCCTTGGCGAGCTGCATCAAAGGGGAGGAGGCAGCAGAGGTTTCTTCCTGGAGCATCAAAGACCTTGCGAAACATACTCAGGAAGTCAGTAACATTATAGACTAGAGGATCGTCTCTTTCCCATAAAGGAGAAGCCCAGCCAGCGCATTACCCTCCAACAAGGGCGATGATGTACCCCCCTTTGCACGATCCGATGCAAAATGAGATGGTTGAAGTTCAAATTGGATTCTGCACTGATTAATGACCCACGGCAGGCTTGGGCATCACCATCCAAACCGCGAGGGGGAGGTATGCGGGGCTCTCTCCGAAGAGAAGGATCACCGGATCCGGCCGTCGAAGGAGGTGGCATAGAACCTGGAGCAGAGGCAGCAGCTGGGGGTAGCCGGACAGCTAGGGAATCCATGAACTGAGCCAACTGGCCCTGATGATGTTCGAACAGGTCCTATGCGTTTGGACAAAGCTTGGAGAGTTTTTATTCAACTCGGCCATAGCCCCCCAGCGTTTCCATGGCCCGATAGTACTGTAACAAATGGCCGGACGGCTGGGGTACTTACAGTACGCTTTTAGGAGGAGGCTGATAGTCCGAATGTGCAGGACACAGAGGGCTGGGAACTGTAGGCTGGAACCAGGAACAAGGTGCTGCTGGGAACTGTAGGCTGGAAACGGAGCAAGGTTCTGCTGGGAACTGAAGGCTGGATACTGGATACAGGTAGGTAGGTAACTGGATACAGATGGGTGAGTAGACGGAAACTGGATACAGGCAAGGTAGTCACTGAGACCGGCAGGTAAGTACGTAAGGAACTGGCAAGGTAATGACGGGATAGCTGGCCAAGGTAAGTACTGGATACTGGCAAGGTAAGTACTGGATACTGGCAAGGTGGTCACTGGAGGCAGGCAAGGTAAGTACTGGATACTGGCAAGGTAAGTACTGGATACTGGCAAGGTAAGTACTGGATACAGGCAAGGTGGTCACTGGAGGCAGGCAAGGTAAGTATAGGAGCAGGAGGGGAGCAGGATCCAAGGCAGGTGAGTAAGGAGCCAGGAGTAGCTAATGTACTGGCAAGGTAAGTACTGGATACTGGCAAGGTAAGTACTGGATACAGGCAAGGTAAGTATTGGATACAGGCAAGGTGGTCACTGGAGGCAGGCAAGGTAAGTATAGGAGCAGGAGCGGAGCAGGATCCAAGGCAGGTGAGTAAGGAGCCAGGGGTAGCTAATGCTACTATCGGGCGCCGGGTCCAGGAGGACGCCGGCTTTTAAAATCTCGCGCCGCCCGGCGGGTCGGCGTTGTGATGTCATGACGTCCACGATGCCGCCCACCCGGAAGTGCCGAGCAGCGCGGGACCGGAGCGGCACGTAAGTCCGTGACACATACACAAAAAACTTCAGACCAATAAACATCTATTTCCATACCTGGATCACAGGTTTTGAACCTCATTTAAGTACTTTCCCATGAGCGATTAGCTCTGAGCGATTTTCTGTTTTAAAGAGATTTTTCTGTTTTTAAGAGAATTGACAGCGTTAAAAAACTAAAGCGTTTAATAGCAGACATTACGTCATCGGAGTCCAAACTATACCCTTTACCCAAAATTGTCTGCGTTCTAAAACAGTTACCATTAGTAACATTAGTATTGGAGTCGGTTGTATAAAGAATTACGGTCCATCCAGTTCCTCCAACCTTATTACCCCTACACATTAATGTTGTTATAAACAGGACATAGTAAAACATGTATTGGAGGTTGTATAAAGGGACATACGCCCTCTTAGTTCCAACCTTTATTACCCTTACCCATAATGTCTGTATAACAGGTTCGGATATAACACAGTATGGGAGGTTGTATAAAGACACCGTCCATCTAGTCCCAACCTTTATAACCCTACCCATAATGTAGTATAACAGTTACATAGAACAAGTATTGGAGGTTTTGTATTCAAAGACTTACATCCATTAGTCAACCTTATTTACCCTACCAATTCATGTAGTATAAGGTTCCATAGTAACATAGTATGGAGGTTGTATAAGACATACATACCTTCTCGTCCAACCCTTTATACCCTACCCCAGAATGTTGTTATAACCAGTTAAATAGTAAACATAGATTGGAGTTGTATTATTATTGTTAAGGACAGTTCCACCCCCACAAAACTATAATCCCCCAAACTACTGGCCCACTCAGGATGTAGTGTAATCTTACCACCATTCCCCTCCAATGGTCTCCTGTAGTCCCCCCCCAAAGTCCAAAAACTGGCCACCAGGAGGGTAGCAGAGTCTTAGAGGAACCTGCCTCTAGCTGGCCTCCGGTAGAATTTGCCATGCGACTGCAGCCCTTTCTCCCCCCTCCCTCCCTCCCTCTCCTCCTCGTTACTTTCTCCCCTAGCATAACCCCTTTACAATATATTCCCTGTCTCCCAGCCCCAACCGCTATATTTTTTAGGTTTAGAAAGTGCCCCAAACTTTTACTTACAGCGGAGGAAAAGAGGGAGGTAAAGTAAAAGTGTTGGGGCATTTGTAAACCTAAAAATGAACGCGTTTGGGGCTGGGAGATCAGGGGGGGAGCTATATCAAAACAAACAGTTTTAAGGTGGTTGGACCTACCCTTTAATATATTTATTATATTGTGGATTTATTTAATGCCAAACATCTTCCGAGAGCGCCTTTACAATTCCATGTATACATTCACTAACAAGGCCCTGCCCTGAGAGCTACAAATCAATACCTCACTTTAATGGCACACAACATACAAACCTGCAACATACGGTATGTCTTTATGACTGTGGGGGGAAAGTGCCCGGAGGGAAACCCACCCAAGCACGGGGAGAACATAACAAAACTTCTGGAATGTGTCCAAGTTGAATTCGAATCTCAATGACCCTCAAGCGCTGGGCCAGGTGTAGTTAACCACTGAGCCAAACATGCTGGCCAGGGTCGTTGTGTGATGCTTTGCCATTATCCTGTTACAAGTACTAAGAGAAAAGATATAAACCATATTTGTGTTGGACAACAAATTAAAGTTTAGGCAGACACAGTGGTTCCCTGTTCCTTAAAGCCTAAGCCCACATTTCCTCTCTCATGCTGGTAACTAAACTACTGAGATTTGCCACCCGGTGGTCAACGTGAGGTACTGCAGAAGGAGGAGAAAATTATTTTAAATGCTGGAAAAAAAAGTGGACAGGGCTGCACCGCAAGCAAATAGGTCCAGCGTTCGCCGTCCGCGGTTTAGTATAAGCAAAACTCTATCTACTTACCGAGAGTCTTCCGTCCTTTCCTGCCATCCCCCTTAGGAAGCTAATAAAAACATCGGTAATACCCTAGCAATGATGGCTGGGAAAAACACAAAGACATACCCAACCAATCAGATGTTAGCTTTCAAATGTTAAATAAGATCTGATTGGTTGTGGCAAAATTAAGAACTTTAATTGAATCTTCCGGATAGTTTGCCGACCAAATCATTTATTTCATTACTGTGCCGAACTTTAGAACCTTCTGCCTGGATGAAGCTTTTGGGTTGAATTTGCATGTTTGAAGAAGGTGTTTATGGCCCATGTCTGGCCTGAGACACTGCCAAGTCTCCCGATCCGTCTCCTTACGGTGCACTGGTATAACTGCTTCAACCCTTCCTTCAAACGCGCTCAAGAGGAAGGAACAAATGATTGGATTTTGTGGAAGCGCTCTCTGGTCGGATGACCGATAAAAATTTATTTTCCAGCCTTGTTGGTTTGGAGAATCCGGGGAGAAAACTGTAAGAGATAGATGGCTGTTCGTACGGTATTGGGAGACGGACCGTTCAGGAGGAAATTTCGCTAACAGTGGTGTGGAAGGGTAATCCTAAAGGGTGTGGAAGGGTATCAAGTCCGTAAGGGTATCCTAATGGGTGGAAGGTAATTTTCCTAAATGGGTTGTGGAAGGGTAATCCTAAAGGGGTGGGTTGAAGGGTTTAATCCTAAATGGTGTAGGTATATAAGGGTGGAAGGGTAATCCTAAAGGGTGTGGAAGGGTAATCCTAAAGGGTGTGGAAGGGTAATCCTAAAGGGTGTGGAAGGGTAATTATAAAAGGTACAAGTGATTGATGGGTAACAATCATTAGTTGTGCTGGTGGTCAGAAAGGTAGGATAACAGTCTAGATGGGAAAGTATTAATGGATGTCACCGGCGAAATGGAGAGAGGAGAAGTTATAAAGGTAGGATAAAACCCAGTCTAGACTGGGAATTGATTTAGCGGCAGAGAAGGAGGTATAAAGGAGGTCAGTCTGATGGGAATTATGGATGCACCAGGCGAAGCGGAAGAGAGGGCGAGAGTTTATAAAGGTAGGTAAAGAGTCTAGGATGGGAGGAAGTATTAATGGATGTCACAGCGAAGCGCGAGAGAAGAAGGGAGAGAGGAGAGAGTTATCTCAGAGAGTTTAGTAGGAATAACAGTCTAGAGTGGAAAGTCATATGGATGGTCACCAGGCGAAGCGAGAGAGGGAGAGAAATAATGAGTAATTTATGAAGATATGGTGCCAAGGAGGAGAGAGTGGAGTAAACGGTAGATTAACAGTCTAGATGGGAAAGTATTACATGGTTTGTCACCAGGGAAGCGAGATGGAGAAGTTATAAAGGTAGGATAACATTAGTAATGATTGAAAGTACTTAATGGGGGATTGTCACCAGGTAAGGCGAGAGAGGGAGGAGAGATGTAAAGGAGGATCAACTGTCTAGATGAACGTTATTAATGGAATCACCAGGCGAGCGAGAGAGGGAGAGAGTTATAAAGGTGAACGATAAACAGTCTAGAGTGAAAGTATTAATGATTCACCAGGCTAGAGGGATGAGAGGGGGAATTAATAAAGGGAGGTAACAGTCTAGCATGGGAAAGTATTAATGGATTTCACCACGGACGAAGGGAGAGAGGAGGAGAGTTATAAAGGTAGGATAACAGTCTGATTGGGAAGATTTACATGGATGTCACCAGGCGAGGGAGCAGAGGGGTAGAGTTATAAAGGTAGGATAACAGTCTAGATGGAAAGTAGTATATAGGATGTCACCAGGGAAGAGAGGAGAGAGGGAGAGAGTTATTAAAGGTAGGGATAACGATCTCAGATGGGAAAGTATAATGGCGGATGTACCATGGCGAAGCGAGAGAGGTGAGAAGAGTTATAAAGGTAGGACTAATAGTCCCTAGATGTGAAAGATTAATGGTATGTCATCCGAGGCGAAGGGAGAGAGGGAGCTAGAGTTATACAGGTAGGATAACAGTCTAGATGGGAAATAGTATTAATGGATGTCACAGCGGCGAGAGCGAAGAGTGTTAGAAGTTGAGTTATAAAGGTAGCATAAAACAGTCTGATGGGAAAAGTATTAAATGGATGTCACCAGGCGAAGCGTAGAGACGAAGATAGTTATAAGGTAGGGGATAACAGTCTAAGGATGTGAAAGGATTATGGATGTCACCAGGCGACGACTGGATACTGCAAGGTGGTACTGGAGGCAGGCAAGGTAAGTACTGGATACTGGCAGGGTAAGTACTGGATACTGGCAAGGTAAGTACTGGATACAGGCAAGGTAAGTATTGGATACAGGCAAGGTGGTCAGGAGGCAGGCAAGGTAAGTATAGGAGCAGGAGCGGAGCAGGATCCAAGGCAGGTGAGTAAGGAGCCAGGGGTAGCTAATGCTACTATCGGGCGCCGGGTCCAGGAGGAAGCCGGCTTTTAAAATCTTGCGCCGCCCGGCGGGTCGGCGTCATGACGTCCGCGACGCTGCCCACCCGGAAGTGCCGGGACCGGAGCGGCAGGTAAGTCCGTGCAGTAACCCCCCCCCCCCCAACGGGCCAGGTTTCCCTGGAAAACTCTTATGGAAAGCTCTGACTAGACGAGGAGCGTGCACATCAGCATGTTTCATCCAAGCTCTTTCTTCCGGACCGAAACCTTTCCAGTGGACCAAATACTGAAGAGACCTCCTCCAAAATCTAGAGTCCAAGATTTTTTCGACCTCAAACTCCTGTTGACCATCAACAGAAATTGGAACCGGAGGTAGTAAGGATGTGGAATACTGATTAGAGCATACTGGCTTGATGAGGGAAATATGAAACACATTAGGAATCCGCATGCTGGAAGGAAGTTGAAGGCGAACAGCCATGGACTCCAACAGCCACTTTATCTCCAACAGAATAAGCTGGGGGTTCTCTACATCTCCTATCTGCTGCAGTTTTTTGTACCAAAGCAGATTTCTGAAGGCTGATTTCCGTAGCATGCCAGATAGCGGTCATCGGGCCGCCGAGTCATTGGCAGCAGGTACTTGTGTGAAAAGAAAATCCTGAGGAAAACATCTAGGATTCGTCCCAAAGACACATAAAAAAGGAGATTTCCCAGTAGAAACGTGAGGTGAATTGTTATGGGCGAACTCAGCCCAAGGCAGAAGGTCGGCCCAATCATCCTGAGATAGGAAATGTAACAATGAAGATATTGTTCCAAAGACTGGTTAGTGCGTTCAGTAGATCCATTGGACTGGGGTGGTAAGCCGAGAGAATTGTAACTTGATGTTCATGGACTTACAAAGTGCCCTCCAAAATTTGGAAAAAATTGAGAACCCCAATTACAATTTCAAAAGGGAGTCCATGAAGCGGAAGATATGGGAAATAAATAGTTGAGCCAACTCCGTTGAGGATGGTAGTTTGGGGAGGGGTACAAAATGGGCCATTTTGCTGAGCGGTCTACTGTCACCCATATAACCGTGTTTTTCTTGAAGGCGGAAGTTCAAAAATAAGTCCATGGATAGATGGGTCCACAGTCTGGACGAATGGGGAGGGTGGAAGAAGACCACAGGGGAGGGTTCTAGAAGACTTGGATTGAGCACAGCTGGTACACACTTGAATAAAGTCTTAACATCTTTTCTCATTTTGGGCCACCAAGGGAACGGGCAAGAATATTAAAAGTTTTGTTAACACCGGGATGCCCGGCTTGCTTGGAACGTGAGTATGAAGAAGGATAGCTTTCCGAAGTGAAACAGGAACAAAGATTTTGCCAGAGGGTGTGTCAGGAGGAGCAGAGTCTTGTGCGGCTTGGATCTTGAACAAAGTTGCGGAGAATAGAGGCCAAGATTTTAGTGGTTGGAAATGGAGCCCTTATCTTCCTTAATACAGTCGGAAGCAAAATGATCTGGACAGGGCATCAGCTTTCTTGTTTTTAGAACCAGGTTGGTAAGTGATGACAAAGTTGAATCGGGAAAAGAATAAAGACCACCTTGCTTGACGGGGATTTAACTTTTGAGATTCTGGATGTATTCGAGATTTTTATGGTCGGTAAGGATGGTGATAGGTACCGATGTGCCTTCCAACAGATGACGCCACTCCTCGAGGGCCAGTTTGATGGCAAGAAGTTCCCTATTTCCAACATCATAGTTTCGCTCGTTGGGTAGAAACTTTTAGAGAAATAAGCACAGGGATGGAGTTTCCTTTTAGGGCCTTGTCTTTGGGAAGGACGGCTCCAGCGCCCAAGTCCGAGGCATCAACTTCGATGTAGAAGGGAAGACTAAGATCTGGATGGACTAGAACAGGAGCATCAGCAAAGGCCTCCTTGAGTCGTTTGAAGGCTTGTCTGTAGTAATTGGCGAACCCAATGAACCTTTGAATAGCTTTGGTTCCTATAGGAAGAGACCAATCTTGGATGGCCGAAACTTTAACAGGATCCATCTGGAACCCTTGCGCAGATACGATGTAGCCTAGGAAGGGTACTTGTGAACACTCAAACAGACACTTTTCCAGTTTGGCATATAGGCTATTCTCTCTCAGACGTAGCAACACCTGTTTAAAATGGTGGTGTGAGGGCAGATCTTGAGAAAAGATTAAAATGTCATCGAGATACACTACTACAGAGATACCCAACATATCCCGGAAAAGTTGTTTACGAATTCTTGGAACACCGCTGGAGCATTACAAAGGCCAAAGGCATTACGAGATATTCGTAGTGACCGTCCCTAGTATTAAAGGCGGTCTTCCACTCGTCACCTTGGCGTATACGGATCAGATTGTATGCCCCCCGAAGATCTAGTTTGGTAAATATTTTAGCCCCTTTTATCTGGTCAAACAGCTCAGAGATGAGAGGGAGGATACCGATTCTTTATTGTGATTTATTTAACCCACAGTAGTCGATGCAGGGTCGTAAACCTCCGTCTTTTTTTTCAACAAAAAAGAACCCAGCTCCAGCAGGGGAAGTGGAAGGCCGTATGAAACCCCTAGACAAATGTTCCATAATGTACTCTTTCATGGCTAGAGTTTCTGAGGGAGACAGTGGGTATGTGCGTCCCCGAGGAGGCATAGTACCAGAAAGAAGGTCAATGGGGCAATCGTGGAACGGTGCGGTGGTAGCTTCTCAGCTCGCTTTTTACAGAACACATCAGAGAAATCATGATAACATTCAGGGAGGTTTTTCTCAGATTTATTTTCACAGGTAATGGTAGTGCAATGAGTAGAAAGGCAATTTTTGAAACAGAAAGGCTCCAAGACTTGAGTTCATTGTTAGACCAATCTAAACAGGGTTGTGTAGTCTGAGCCATGGAAGTCCGAGAATGAGGGGAGCAGAAGGGCTTTGGATGACAAGAAAAGATAAATGTTCTTGTGGAAATATGCAATGCGGAATAGGACTTCGTATGTAGATTTGGAGAGAATTCTGAAGCAAGTTATTGTCAATAGCCAGAACTCGAAGGGGTTGCTGCAAGTAAAGGAGAGGAAGCCCCAATTGTGCTGCATAGGTAGAATCGTTGAAATTTCCAGCGGCACCAGAATCGACAAAGGCCTGGGAGGAAAAGTTTTACCATTACAGGTGATAGTAGCTGGTAGAAAGAGTTTCAGTGGTTCAAATTTGGCAGGAGACTTAACGTTATCTAGAAGGAGCTCCTCCTTACATTCTAGGTCCTGGAGTTTCCCGACTTCTGGGGACAATTTCTTACAAAGTGTCTTGCCCAGCACAAGAGAACAAAGTCCATTGGTACGTCTGCGTGATTTTTCCTCGGGGGATAGATGAGTGCCGCCATTTTCATCGGCTCTTCACCCGAAGATATGGGTTGCAGAAAGGGCTGAGCAGGCCTAGGAAAAGTCTTAGGGAGGTTGGAACGAGCTGCAGACCTTCTGCCTGCCGTTCACGGAAGCGGGTATCAATTGTATGCATAATGTAATCAAGTCTTCCAATGGGACAGGTAATTCCCTAGATACTAATTCGTCCTTGAGGCGGTCAGAGAGTCCCTGCCAAAAGGCTGCAGTAAGTGCCTCAATGTTCCAAGAAGTCTCCACAGCAAGGGTACCAAATTCGATAGCATATTGACCCACGGAACGTGACCCTTGGCGGAGCTGCATCAGGGGAGGAGGCAGCAGAGGTTCTTCCTGGAGCATCAAAGACCTTGCGAAACATACTCAGGAAGTCAGTAACATTATAGACTAAGGATCGTCTCTTTCCCATAAGGAGAAGCCAGGCCAGCGCATTACCCTCCAACAAGGCGATGATGTGTCCCCACCTTTGCACGATCCGATGCAAAATGAGATGGTTGAAGTTCAAATTGGATCTGCACTGATTAATGAACCCACGGCAGGCTTGGGCATCACCATCAAACCGCGAGGGTGGAGGTATGCGGGGCTCTCTCCGAAGAGAAGGATCACCGGATCCGGCCGTCGAAGGAGGTGGCATAGAACCTGGAGCAGAGGCAGCAGCTGGGGGTAGCCGGACAGCTAGGGAATCCATGAACTGAGCCAACTGGCCCTGATGATGTTCGAACAGGTCCATGCGTTTGGACAAAGCTTGGAGAGTTTTATTCAACTCGGCCATAGCCCCCTCAGGCGTTTCCATGGCCCGATAGTACTGTAACAAATGGCCGGACGGCTGGGGTACTTACAGTACGCTTTTAGGAGGAGGCTGATAGTCCGGAATGTGCAGGACACAGAGGCTGCTGGGAACTGTAGGCTGGAACCAGGAACAAGGTGCTGCTGGGAACTGTAGGCTGGAAAGGAGCAAGGTTCTGCTGGGAACTGAAGGCTGGATACTGGATACGGTAAGGTAGGTAACTGGATACAATGAGGTGAGTAGACGGAAACTGGATACAGGCAAGGTAGTCACTGGAGACCGGCAAGGTAAGTACTGGAAACTGGCAAGGTAAGTACTGGATACTGGCAAGGTAAGTACTGGATACTGGCAAGGTAAGTACTGGATACTGGCAAGGTGGTCACTGGAGGCAGGCAAGATAAGTACTGGAAACTGGCAAGGTAAGTACTGGATACTGGCAAGGTAAGTACTGGATACAGGCAAGGTAAGTACTGGATACTGGCAAGGTGGTCACTGGAGGCAGGCAAGGTAAGTACGTATACTGGCAAGGTAAGTACTGGATACTGGCAAGGTAAGTACTGGATACAGGCAAGGTGGTCACTGGAGGCAGGCAAGGTAAGTATAGGAGCAGGAGCGGAGCAGGATCCAAGGCAGGTGAGTAAGGAGCCAGGGGTAGCTAATGCTACTATCGGGCGCCGGGTCCAGGAGGACGCCGGCTTTTAAAATCTCGCGCCGCCCGGCGGGTCGGCGTTGTGATGTCATGACGTCCACGATGCCGCCCACCCGGAAGTGCCGAGCAGCGCGGGACCGGAGCGGCACGTAAGTCCGTGACACATACACAAAAAAATTCAGACAATAAACATCTATTTCCATACCTGGATCACAGGTTTTGAACCTCATTTAAGTACTTTCCCATGAGCGATTAGCTCTGAGCGATTTTGTTTTTAAAGAGATTTTTCTGTTTTTAGAGAATTGACAGCGTTAAAAAACTAAAGCGTTTATTAACTGTGGTTGCAGCCTAGTAAATGTACTAACCTAACACTATATTTTTCTAGGAGGGTGCCTGTGTAAGTAATTAATCACTAGTGTATTTTTATTTTCTTTTTACTACTTACTGCTTGAATAAGGTGGTAGGAATTGTTTGAGTAAACTCAAAGCACTGGAACTAAAACAAATACTTGTGTTAAAAAACACTGTTACCTGTGGAGCGGGGGCTGGTAGGAGACAAAGGAAAGGGTTTTTTTTTTTTTCTCTCTCTCTGATTGGATGGGGGTGTAACTAATTGGTTTAAATTGGCTGAGGCCTGTTGGCTCTGGTTGGTTTTGAACCTCATTTAAGTCTTTCCCATGAGCGATTAGCTCTGAGCGATTCTGTTTTAAGCGATTTTTCTGTTTTTAAGAGAATGACAGCGTAAAAAACTAAAGCGTTTATTAACTGTGGTTGCAGCTAGTAAATGTACTAACCAACACTATTTATTCTAGGAGGTGCCTGTGTAGTAATTAATCACTAGTGTATTTTATTTTTTTTACTACTTACTGCTTGAATAAGGTGGAGGAATTGTTTGAGTAAACTCAAAGCACTGGATTACAAAACAATACTTGTGTTAAAAAACACTGTTACCTGTGGAGCGGGGGTGGTAAGAGACAAAGGAAAGGTTTTTTTTTTCTCTCTCTCTTATGGATGGGGGTGTAACTAATTGGTTTAAATGGCTGAGGCCTGTGGCTGGTTGTTTTGAACCTCATTTAGGCCTTTCCCATGAGCGATTAGCTCTGAGCGATTTGGTCTTTAAAGAGATTTTTCTGTTTTAAGAGAATTGACAGCGTTAATTAAAAAACAAGCGTTTTTAAACAAGAAAGCGTTTAAGAACAACACTATTTCTCTGCTGTGTATTGCTGTTTAGTATGGACAGTTTTGTTGGGGCCGCGCAATGTGCATCCTGCCGCATGTATGGGATCTTGGGGCCGCCCCAGGGGACCTATGTAGTGTCAGGTGGGAGGGGTTGCCCATTGGAATCTGAGGTACAGAGTCTAAAGGGGTAAACTTGCAGCATTGCAGGACTTGGCAAACCTGGGGGAAATGCAGGTACTGGCAGGGGCAGTAAACTGGGTGGGTGGAGATGGGGCAGATAAGGTTGGAGAAGGAAGATAGATTTGTAAGGGTCACCAGGGGAAGTAGGGGACGGAAGGATAGGGGGGTTCTTCCAGCTGGGGCGATCCCAACAGATTTGCCATTTTAGGTGAAGATGTGGAGGACAATGGCTCGGAAGCAGATGTTGGAGCGGGCCTTTCCCTTGAGCACCCAGGGGACGGCCATTCCCATACAAGGGAGGGAGGAACTGGGGGCTAGGAGGATAGACAGGTGGTAGTGGTAGGGGATTCTATTATTAGAAGGTAGATAGGGTAATCTGTCGCCAGGACCCTGCATGCCGAACAGTGTGTTGTTTCCTGGTGTAGGGTTCGACATGTGGTGGATCGTGTAGACAGATTATTGGGTGGGGCTGGGAGTGACCCGGCGGTCTTGGTTCACATTGGTGCCAATGACAAAGTTAGAGGTGGAGGTGAGGTCCTTAAAAATGATTTCGAGAATTAGGGGCCAGTTAAAAGCAAGGACCTCCAGGGTAGTGATTTCAGAAATACTACCGCAGCCACGTGCTACGTAGGGAGGCAACGGGAGCTCAGGAGTATAAATGCGTGGCTAAGAGAGTGGTGTAAGGAAGTGGGGTTTGGGTTTTTAGAGAACTGGGCTGACTTTTCTGTTGGCTACAGGCTCTTTAGTAGTGACGGATTGCACCTAATGGTGATGGTGCACTGTTTTGGGGGAGAAGATGGCTAGGGGGTTGGAGGAGATTTTAAACTAGTATGGGGGGGAGGGAACGTTTAACTACACTGGGGTAGAGAGAAGTTAGGGATCTGGGGGCTAGTAACACAACAGAGGGAGGAGAAGAGGAGGGGGGGAGCATAGAGGATAAGGAGGCATGTACGACCCATGTATGGAAGTAAATCAATTGATTATCTAAATGTATGTTTACAAATGCAAGGAGTCTGGCTGGAAAAACCGGCGAACTTGAATAATAGCGTTAAAGAAAGAGGATGTAATTGGTATAGCAGAATCATGGCTTAATGATTCAACACGACTGGAAAGTAAATATTGAAGGGTACTCCTTATTTAGACATGACCGAGTTAATAAGAAAGGAGGAGGAGTATGTATGTATGTTAAACAGGAATTGAAGCCAAATTTAAAAGATGGAATAGATGGGGGAGCAACGATGCGGCAGAAACATTATGGGTGGAACTGTGTACAGGAAGCAAAAAGGTAGGTAAATTAATTGTTGGAGGTGTTATAAGCCGCCAAATGCCGGGGAAGAGGTGGAAATGAATCTCCATATGCAGTTGGCGAAGGCTGCTGGTATGGGGCATGTTTGGTTATGGGGGATTTTAACTACCCTGAAATAGATTGGAGTAATGGAACTGCCAGCACCTCAAAAGGTATAAAGTCTTAAATTTCCTATATGAGCATTTTCTTTCACAGTGGTAGAAGTTCTACTAGAAGAATGCGTTGTTGGATCTGGGTGATATCTAATAACCCAGAGCTATTTGGAGATGAAGGTAATGGGAAGCTTAGGGATAGGTGACCATGATATAGTGTCATTTAATATAGGTTGCAGAAAACTAAAGTGCACTGGCTTAACAAAAACTTTTAACTTTAGGAAAGCTAATTTTATGCTTTTTAAAGGAATCGCTCCTGCTATAGACGGGGGGAACTGTTTAGGTAAAGATACTGAGCAGATGTGACCACTTTTAAAGGGATATTAAACTATAACATTACAAATCGGTACCTTAGGAAACAAGTGTAAAAAAATTAGGTCCACTCCTGCATGGCTAATGCTCAGGTAAAAAGGGAAATGGAAAAAAAGAAAAGGGCTTTCACTGGGAGTGACCCGGCGGTCTTGGTTCACATTGGTGCCAATGACAAAGTAGAGGTGGAGGTGAGGTCTTAAAAATGATTTCCGAGAATTAGGGGCCAAGTTAAAAGCAAGGACCTCCAGGGTAGTGATTTCAGAAATACTACCGAGCCACGTGCTACGCTAGGGAGGCAAAGGGAGCTCAGGAGTATAAATGCGTGCTAAGAGAGTGGTGTAAGGAGATGGGGTTTGGGTTAGAGAACTGGGCTGACTTTCTGTTGGTACAGGCTCTAGTAGTGACGGATTGCACCTCAATGGTGATGTGTGTGCAACGTTTTGGGGGAGAAGATGGTAGGGGTTGGAGGAGATTTTAAACTAGGTAGGGGGGAGGGAACGTTTAACTACACTGGGTAGATAGAGAAGTTAGGGATCGGGGGCTGAAACAACAGAAGGAGGAGAGAGAGAGAGATAGATAGATAGATAGATAGATAGATAGATAGATAGACAGACAGACAGACAGACAGACAGACAGACAGACAGACAGACAGACAGACAGACAGATAGATAGATAGATAGATAGATAGATAGATAGAACTGGATACTGCAAGGTGGTAACTGGAGGGCAGGCAAGGTAAGTACTGGATACTGGCAGGTAAGTACTGGATACTGGCAGGTAAGTACTGGATACAGGCAAGGTAAGTATTGGATACAGGCAAGGTGGTCAAGGAGGCAGGCAAGGTAAGTATAGGAGCAGGAGCGGAGCAGGATCCAAGGCAGGTGAGTAAGGGCCAGGGGTAGCTAATGCTACTAAGGGCGCCGGGTCCAGGAGGAAGCCGGCTTTTAAAATCTTGCGCCGCCCGGCGGGTCGGCGTCATGACGTCCGCGACGCTGCCCACCCGGAAGTGCGGGACCGGAGCGGCAGGTAAGTCCGTGACAGTAACCCCCCCCCCCCCAACGGGCCAGGTTTCCCTGGAAAACTCTTATGGAAAGCTCTGACTAGACGAGGAGCGTGCACATCAGCATGTTTCATCCAAGCTCTTTCTTCCGGACCGAAACCTTTCCAGTGGACCAAATACTGAAGAGACCTCCTCCAAAATCTAGAGTCCAAGTTTTTTCGACCTCAAACTCTGTTGACCATCAACAGAAATTGGAATCGGAGGTAGTAAGGAGTGGAATACTGATTAGAGCATACTGGCTTGATGAGGGAAATATGAAACACATTAGGAATCCGCATGCTGGAAGGAAGTTGAAGGCGAACAGCCAGGACTCCAACAGCCACTTTATCTCCAACGAATAAGTGGGGGTTCTCTACATCCCTATCTGCTGCAGTTTTTTGTACCAAAGCAGATTTCTGAAGGCTGATTTCCGTAGCATGCCAGATAGCGGTCATCGGGCCGCCGAGTCATTGGCAGCAGGTACTTGTGTGAAAAGAAAATCCTGAGGAAAACATCTAGGATTCGTCCCAAGACACATAAAAAAGGAGATTTCCCGTAGAAACGTGAGGTGAATTGTTATGGGCGAACTCAGCCCAAGGCAGAAGGTCGGCCCAATCATCCTGAGTATAGGAAATGTAACAATGAAGATATTGTTCCAAAGACTGGTTAGTGCGTTCAGTAGATCCATTGGACTGGGGTGGTAAGCCGAGAGAATTGTAACTTGATGTTCATGGACTTACAAAGTGCCCTCCAAATTTGGAAAAAATTGAGAACCCCAATTACAATTTCAAAGGGAGTCCATGAAGCGGAAGATATGGGAAATAAATAGTTGAGCCAACTCCGTTGGGATGGTAGTTTGGGGAGGGGACAAAATGGGCCATTTTGCTGAGCGGTCTACTGTCACCCATATAACCGTGTTTTTCTTGAAGGCGGAAGTTCAAAAATAAGTCCATGGATAGATGGGTCCACAGTCTGGACGAATGGGGAGGGTGGAAGAAGACCACAGGGGAGGGTTCTAGAAGACTTGGATTGAGCACAGCTGGTACACACTTGAATAAAGTCTTAACATCTTTTCTCATTTGGGCCACCAAGGGAACGGGCAAGAATATTAAAAGTTTGTTAACACCGGGATGCCCGGCTTGCTTGGAACAGTGAGTATGAAGAAGGATAGCTTTCCGAAGTGAAACAGGAACAAAGATTTTGCCAGAGGGTGTGTCAGGAGGAGCAGAGTCTTGTGCGGCTTGGATCTTGGAACAAAGTTGCGGAGAATAGAGGCCAAGATTTTAGTGGTTGGAAATGGAGCCCTTATCTTCCTTAATACAGTCGGAAGCAAAAAATGATCTGGACAGGGCATCAGCTTTCTTGTTTTTAGAACCAGGTTGGTAAGTGATGACAAAGTTGAATCGGGAAAAGAATAAAGACCACCTTGCTTGACGGGGATTTAACTTTTGAGATTCTGGATGTATTCGAGATTTTATGGTCGGTAAGGATGGTGATAGGTACCGAGTTGCCTTCCAACAGATGACGCCACTCCTCGAGGGCCAGTTTGATGGCAAGAAGTTCCCTATTTCCAACATCATAGTTTCGCTCGTTGGGTAGAAATAACTTTAGAGAAATAAGCACAGGGATGGAGTTTCCTTTTAGGGCCTTGTCTTTGGGAAGGACGGCTCCAGCGCCCAAGTCCGAGGCATCAACTTCGATGTAGAAGGGAAGACTAAGATCTGGATGGACTAGAACAGGAGCATCAGCAAAGGCCTCCTTGAGTCGTTTGAAGGCTTGTCTGTAGTAATTGGCGAACCCAATGAACCTTTGAATAGCTTTGGTTCCTATGGAAGAGACCAATCTTGGATGGCCGAAACTTTAACAGGATCCATCTGGAACCCTTGCGCAGATACGATGTAGCTAGGAAGGGTACTTGTGAACACTCAAACAGACACTTTTCCAGTTTGGCATATAGGCTATTCTCTCTCAGACGTAGCAACACCTGTTTAAATAGGTGGTGTGAGGGCAGATCTTGAGAAAAGATTAAAATGTCATCGAGATACACTACTACAGAGATACCCAACATATCCCGGAAAAGTTGTTTACGAATTCTTGGAACACCGCTGGAGCATTACAAAGGCCAAAGGCATTACGAGATATTCGTAGTGACCGTCCCTAGTATTAAAGGCGGTCTTCCACTCGTCACCTTGGCGTATACGGATCAGATTGTATGCCCCCGAAGATCTAGTTTGGTAAATATTTTAGCCCCTTTTATCTGGTCACAACAGCTCAGGATGAGAGGGAGGATACCGATTCTTTATTGTGATTTATTTAACCCACAGTAGTCGATGCAGGGTCGTAAACCTCCGTCTTTTTTTTCAACAAAAAAGAACCCAGCTCCAGCAGGGAAGTGGAGGCGTATGAAACCCCTAGACAAATGTTCCATAATGTACTCTTTCATGGCTAGAGTTTTGAGGGAGACAGTGGGTATGTGCGTCCCCGAGGAGGCATAGTACCAGAAAGAAGGTCAATGGGGCAATCGTGGAACGGTGCGGTGGTAGCTTCTCAGCTCGCTTTTTACAGAACACATCAGAGAATCATGATAACATTCAGGGAGGTTTTTCTCAGATTTATTTTCACAGGTAATGGTAGTGCAATGAGTAGAAAGGCAATTTTTGAAACAGAAAGGCTCAAGACTTGAGTTCATTGTTAGACCAATCTAAAACAGGGTTGTGTAGTCTGAGCCATGGAAGTCCGAGAATGAGGGGAGCAGAAGGGCTTTGGATGACAAGAAAAGATAAATGTTCTTGTGAATATGCAATGCGGAATAGGACTTCGTATGTAGATTGGAGAAGAATTCTGAAGCAAGTTATTGTCAATAGCCAGAACTCGAAGGGGTTGTGCAAGTAAAGGAGAGGAAGCCCCAATTGTGCTGCATAGGTAGAATCGTTGAAATTTCCAGCGGCACCAGAATCGACAAGGCCTGGGAGGAAAAAGTTTTACCATTACAGGTGATAGTAGCTGGTAGAAAGAGTTTCAGTGGTTCAAATTTGGCAGGAGACTTAACGTTATCTAGAAGGAGCTCCTCCTTACTTCTAGGTCCTGGAGTTTCCCGACTTCTGGGGACAATTTCTTACAAAGTGTCTTGCCCAGCACATAGAGACAAAGTCCATTGGTACGTCTGCGTGATTTTTCCTCGGGGGATAGATGAGTGCCGCCATTTTCATCGGCTCTTCACCGAAGATATGGTTGCAGAAAGGGCTGAGCAGGCCTAGGAAAAGTCTTAGGGAGGTGGAACGAGCTGCAGACCTTTGCCTGCCGTTCACGGAAGGGGTATCAATTGTATGCTAATGTAATCAAGTCTCCAATGGGACAGGTAATTCCCTAGATACTAATTCGTCCTTGAGGCGGTCAGAGAGTCCCGCCAAAAGGCTGCAGTAAGTGCCTCAATGTTCCAAGAAGTTCCACAGCAAGGGTACCAAATTCGATAGCAATTGACCCACGGAACGTGACCCTTGGCGGAGCTGCATCCAGGGGAGGAGGCAGCAGAGGGTTCTTCCTGGAGCATCAAAGACCTTGCGAAACATATCCAGGAAGTCAGTAACTAATAGACTAAGGATCGTCTCTTTCCCATAAGGAGAAGCCAGGCCAGCGCATTACCCTCCAACAAGGCGATGATGTGTCCCCACCTTGCACGATCCGATGCAAAATGAGATGGTTGAAGTTCAAATTGGATCTGCACTGATTAATGAACCCACGGCAGGCTTGGGCATCACCATCAAACCGCGAGGGGGTGGAGGTATGCGGGGCTCTCTCCGAAGAGAAGGATCACCGGATCCGGCCGTCGAAGGAGGTGGCATAGAACCTGGGCAGAGGCAGCAGCTGGGGTAGCCGGACAGCTAGGGAATCCATGAACTGAGCCAACTGGCCTGATGATGTTCGAACAGGCCATGCGTTTGGACAAAGCTTGGAGAGTTTTATTCAACTCGGCCATAGCCCCTCAGGCGTTTCCATGGCCCGATAGTACTGTAACAAATGGCCGGACGGCTGGGGGTACTTACAGTACGCTTTTAGGAGGAGGCTGATAGTCGGGATGTGCAGGACACAGAGGCTGCTGGGAACTGTAGGCTGGAACCGGAACAAGGTGTGCTGGGAACTGTAGGCTGGAAAAAAGGAGCAAGGTTCTGCTGGGAAACTGAAGGCTGGAACTGGATACGGTAAGGTAGGTAACTGGATACGATGAGGTGAGTAGACGGAAACTGGATACAGGCAAGGTAGTCACTGGAGACCGGCAAGGTAAGTACTGGAAACTGGCAAGGTAAGTACTGGATACTGGCAAGGTAAGTACTGGATACTGGCAAGGTAAGTACGGATACTGGCAAGGTGGTCACTGGAGGCAGGCAAGATAAGTACTGGAAACTGGCAAGGTAAGTACTGGATACTGGCAAGGTAGTACTGGATACAGGCAAGGTAAGATGATACTGCAAGGTGGTCACTGGAGGCAGGCAAGGTAAGTCGTATACTGCAAGGTAGTACTGGATACTGGCAGGTAAGTACTGGATACAGGCAAGGTGGTCACTGGAGGCAGGCAAGGTAAGTATAGGAGCAGAGCGGAGCAGGATCCAAGGCAGGTGAGTAAGGAGCCAGGGGTAGCTAATGCTACTATCGGGCGCCGGGTCCAGGAGGACGCCGGCTTTTAAAATCTCGCGCCGCCCGGCGGGTCGGCGTTGTGATGGTCATGACGTCCACGATGCCGCCCACACCGAGAAGTGCCGAGCAGCGCGGACCGGAGCGGCAACGTAAGTCGTGCACATACACAAAAAAAAATCAGACAAATAAACATCTATTTCCATACCTGGATCACAGGTTTTGAACCTCATTTAAGTACTTTCCCATGAGCGATTAGCTCTGAGCGATTTTGTTTTTAAAGAGATTTTTCTGTTTTTAGAGAATTGACAGCGTTAAAAAACTAAAGCGTTTATTAACTGTGGTTGCAGCCTAGTAAATGTACTAACCTAACACTATATTTTTCTAGGAGGGTGCCTGTGTAAGTAATTAACTCACTAGTGTATTTTTATTTTCTTTTTACTACTTACTGCTTGAATAAGGTGGGTAGGAATTGTTTGAGTAAACTCAAAGCACTGGAACTAAAACAAATACTTGTGTTAAAAACACTGTTACCTGTGGAGCGGGGGCTGGTAGGAGACAAAGGAAAGGGTTTTTTTTTTTTTCTCTCTCTCTGATTGGATGGGGGTGTAACTAATTGGTTTAAATGGCTGAGGCCTGTTGGCTTGGTTGGTTTTGAACCTCATTTAAGTCTTTCCCATGAGCGATTAGCTTGAGCGATTTCTGTTTTAAGGATTTTTCTGTTTTTAAGAGAATTGACAGCGTTAAAAAAACTAAAGCGTTTATTAACTGTGGTTGCAGCTAGTAAATGTACTAACCACACTATTTATTTAGGAGGGTGCCTGTGTAAGTAATTAATACTAGTGTATTTTATTTTTTTTACTACTTACTGCTTGAATAAGGTGGAGGAATTGTTTGAGTAAACTCAAAGCATGGATTACAAAAACCAAATACTTGTGTTTAAAAAACACTGTTACCTGTGGAGCGGGGGCTGGTAAGAAGACAAAGGAAAGGGTTTTTTTTTTTCTCTCTCTCTTGATTGGATGGGGGTGTAACTAATTGGTTTAAATTGGCTGAGGCTGTGGCTGGTTGGTTTTGAACCTCATTTAGGCCTTTTCCCATGAGCGATTAGCTCTGAGCGATTTCGGCTTTTTAAAGAGATTTTTCTGTTTTAAGAGAATTGACAGCGTTAATAAAAAACAAGCGTTTTTTAAACAAGAAAGCGTTTAAGAAACACACTATTTCTCTGCTGTGTATTTGCTGTTTATATGGACAGTTTTGT
The DNA here is from genome assembly GCA_019447015.1 of Hymenochirus boettgeri. Lineage (NCBI taxonomy): Eukaryota > Metazoa > Chordata > Amphibia > Anura > Pipidae > Hymenochirus > Hymenochirus boettgeri. The sequence goes on along the minus strand of CM033473.1, from coordinate 100,251,399 downwards.
GGGGCCGCGCAATGTGCATCCTGCCGCATGTATGGGATCTTGGGCGCCGCCCCAGGGGACCTATGTAGTGTCCAGGGTGGAGGGGTGCCCATTGGAATCTGAGGTACAGAGTCTAAAGGGTGTAAACTTGCAGCATTGCAGGACTTGGCAAACCTGGGGGAAATGCAGGTACTGGCAGGGGCCAAGTAAACTGGTGGGTGGAGATGGGGCAGATAAGGTGGAGAAGGAAGATAGATTTGTAAGGGTCACCAGGGGAAGTAGGGGACGGAAGGATAGGGGGGTATTCTTCCAAGCTGGGCGATCCCAAAAGATTTGCCATTTTAGGTGAAAGATGGGAGGACATGGCTCGGAAGCAGGATGTGGAGCGGGCCTTTCCCTTGAGCACCCAGGGGACGGCCATCTCCAATACAAGGGAGGGAGGACTGGGGCTAGGAGGATAGACAGTGGTAGTAGGGTAGGGGATTCTATTATTAAGAAGGTAGATAGGGAATCTGTCGCCAGGACCCTGCATGCCGAACAGGTGTGTGTTTCCTGGTGTAGGGTTCGACATGTGGTGGATCGTGTAGACAGATTATTGGGTGGGGCTGGGAAGTGACCCGGCGGTCTTGGTTCAATTGGTGCCAATGACAAAGTTAGAGGTGGAGGTGAGGTCCTTAAAAATGATTTCGAGAATTAGGGGCCAGTTAAAAGCAAGGACCTCCAGGGTAGTGATTTCAGAAATACTACCGCAGCCACGTGCTACGTAGGGAGGCAACGGGAGCTCAGGAGTATAAATGGCGTGGTAAGAGAGTGGTGTAGGAAGTGGGGTTTGGTTTTTAGAGAACTGGGCTGACTTTTCTGTTGGCTACAGGCTCTTTAGTAGTGACGGATGCACCTCAATGGTGAGGGTGCAACTGTTTGGGGGAGAAGAGGCTAGGGGGTTGGGGAGATTTAAACTATGTATGGGGGGGGGAGGGAACGTTAACTACACTGGGGTTAAAGAGAGAAGTTAGGGATCTGGGGGCGAGTAACACAACAGAGGGAGGAGAAGAGGAGGGGGGGAGCATAGAGGATAAGAGAGGCATGTACGACCCTGTATGGAAAGTAAATCAATTGATTATCTAAATGTATGTTTACAAATGCAAGGAGTCTGGCTGGAAAAACCGGCGGAACTTGAATAATTAGCGTTAAAGAAAGAGGATGTAATGGTATAGCAGAATCATGGCTTAATGATTCACAACGACTGGAAAGTAAATATTGAAGGGTACTCCTTATTTAGACATGACCGAGTTAATAAGAAAGGAGGAGGAGTATGTATGTATGTTAAACAGGAATTGAAGCCAAATTTAAAAGATGGAAATAGATGGGGGGAGCAACGATGCGGCAGAAACATTATGGTGGAACTGTGTAAGGAAGCAAAAAGGTAGGTAAATTTAATTGTTGAGGTGTTATAGCCGCCAAAGCCGGGGAAGAGGTGACAATGAATCTCCATATGCAGTTTGGGAAGGCTGCTGGTATGGGGCTGTTTGGTTATGGGGGATATAACTACCTGAAATAGATTGGAGTAATGGAACTGCCAGCACCTCAAAAGGATATAAAGTTCTTAAATTTCCTATATGAGCATTTTCTTTCACAGATGGTAGAAGTTTCATACTAGAAGAATGCGTTGTTGGATCTGGGTGAATCTAATAACCCAGAGCTACTTTGGAGATGAAGGTAATGGGAAGCTTAGGGTAGGACCATGATATAGTGTCATTAATATAGGTTGCAGAAAAACTAAAGTGACTGGCTTAACAAAAACTTTTAACTTAGGAAAGCTAATTTTATGCTTTTTAAAGGAATCGCTCCTGCTATAGACGGGGGGGAACTGTTTAGGTAAAGATACTGAGCAGATGTGACCACTTTTAAAGGGATATTAAACTATTAACATTACAAATCGGTACCTTAGGAAACAAGTGTAAAAAAATTAGGTCCACTCCGCATGGCTTAATGCTCAGGTTAAAAAGGGAAATGGAAAAAAAGAAAAGGGCTTTCACTGGGAGTGACCCGGCGGGTCTTGGTTCACATTGGTGCCAATGACAAAGTAGAGGTGGAGGTGAGTCCTTAAAAATGATTTCCGAGAATTAGGGGCCAAGTTAAAAGCAAGGACCTCCAGGGTAGTGATTTCAGAAATACTACCGAGCACGTGCTACGCTAGGGAGGCAAGGGAGCTCAGGAGTATAAATGCGTGGCTAAGAGAGTGGTGTAAGGGAGATGGGTTTGGGGTTTTAGAGAACTGGGCTGACTTTCTGTTGGCTACAGGCTCTAGTAGTGACGGATTGCACCTCATGGTGATGGTGTTGTGCAACGTTTTGGGGGAGAAGATGGTAGGGGTTGGAGGAGATTTTAAACTAGGTAGGGGGGAGGGAAACGTTTAACTACATGGGTAGATAGAGAAGTTAGGGATCGGGGGCTGCAAAAACAGAGGAGGAGAGGCGAAGCGAGAGAGGGAGAGAGTTATAAAGGTAGGATAACAGTCTTGAACCTCATTTAAGGCCTTCCCATGAGCGATTAGCTCTGAGCGATTTCCTGTTTTAAAGAGATTTTTCTGTTTTTAAGAGAATTGACAGCGTTAAAAAACTAAAGCGTTTATTAACTGTGGTTGCAGCCTAGTAAATGTACTAACCTAACACTATTTATTTCTAGGAGGGTGCCTGTGTAAGTAATTAATCACTAGTGTATTTTTATTTTTTTTTACTACTTACTGCTTGAATAAGGTGGTAGGAATTGTTTGAGTAAACTCAAAGCACTGGATTACTAAAACAAATACTTGTGTTTAAAAAACACTGTTACCTGTGGAGCGGGGGCTGGTAGGAGACAAAGGAAAGGGGTTTTTTTTTTCTCTCTCTCTCTGATTGGATGGGGGTGTAACTAATTGGTTTAAATTGGCTGAGGCCTGTTGGCTCTGGTTGGTTTTGAACCTCATTTAAGGCCTGTCCCATGAGCGATTAGCTCTGAGCGATTTCCTGTTATAAAGAGATTTTTCTGTTTTTAAGAGAATTGACAGCGTTAAAAAACTAAAGCGTTTAAAACAAGAAAGCGTTTGAGAACAACACTATTTCTCTGCTGTGTATTGCTGTTTAGTATGGACAGTTGTGTTGGGGCCGTGCAATGTGCATCCTGCCGCATGTATGGGATCTTGGAGCAGCCGCCCCAGGGGACCTATGTATGTGTCAGATGTGAGTGGGTTGCCCATTTGGAATCTGAGGTACAGAGTCTAAGGGGTAAACTTGCAGCATTGCAGGACTTGGCAAACCTGGGGGAAATGCAGGTACTGGCAGGGGCCAGTAAACTGGTGGGTGGAGATGGGGCAGATAAGGTGGAGAAGGAAGATAGATTTGTAAGGGTCACCAGGGGAAGTAGGGGACGGAAGGATAGGGGGGCTTCTTCCCAGCTGGTCCATCCCAACAGATTTGCCATTTTAGGCGAAGATGTGGAGGACGATGGCTCGGAAGCAGCATGTATGGAGCGGGCCTTTCCCTTGAGCACCCAGGGGACGGCCATCTCCAATACAAGGGAGGGAGAACTGGGGGCTAGGAGAGTGGTGTAAGGAGATGGGGTTTGGGTTTTTAGAGAACTGGGCTGACTTTTCTGTTGGCTACAGGCTCTTTAGTAGTGACGGATTGCACCTCAATGGTGATGGTGCAACTGTTTTGGGGGAGAAGATGGCTAGGGGGTTGGAGGAGATTTTAAACTAGGTATGGGGGGGAGGGAATGTTTAACTACACAGGGGTAGATAGAGAAGTTAGGGATCTGGGGGCTAGTAACACAACGGAGGGAGGAGAAGGAGGAGGGGGGAACATAGAGGATAAGGAGGCATGTACGACCATGTATGGAAGTAAATCAATTGATAATCTAAAATGTATGTTTACAAATGCAAGGAGTCTGGCTGGAAAAACCGGCGAACTTGAAATAATAGCTTTAAAGGAAAGGTATGATGTAATTGGTATAGCAGAATCATGGCTTAATGATTCACACGACTGGACAGTAAATATTGAAGGGTACTCCTTATTTAGACATGACCAAGTTAATAAGAAAGGAGGAGGAGTATGTATGTATGTTAAACAGGAATTGAAGCCAAATTTAAAAGATGGAATAGATGGGGGAGCAAACGATGCGGCAGAAACATTATGGGTGGAACTGTGTACAGGAAGCAAGAAGGTAGGTAAATTAATTGTTGGAGTGTGTTATAAGCCGCCAAATGCCGGGGAAGAGGTGGAAATGAATCTCCATATGCAGTTGGCGAAGGCTGCTGGTATGGGGCGTGTTCTGGTTATGGGGGATTTTAACTACCCTGAAATAGATTGGAGTAATGGAACTGCCAGCACCTCAAAAGGTATAAAGTTCTTAAATTTCCTATATGAGCATTTTCTTTCACAGATGGTAGAAGTTCCTACTAGACAGAATGCGTTGTTGGATCTGGTGATATCTAATAACCCAGAGCTCATTATGGAGATGAAGGTAATGGGAAGCTTAGGGAATAGTGACCATGATATAGTGTCATTAAATATAGGGAATAGTGACCATGATATAGTGTCATTTAATATAGGGAATAGTGACCATGATATAGTGTCATTTAATATAGGGAATAGTGATCATGATATAGTGTCATTTAATATAGGGAATAGTGACCATGATATAGTGTCATTTAATATAGGTTGCAGAAAAATAAAGTGCACTGGCTTAACAAAAACTTTTAACTTTAGGAAAGCTAATTTTATGCTTTTAAAGGAATCGCTCCTGCTCATAGCTTTTGAAAGCAGAAGGCACAGAACAGGCTTACAGGGACTTCAAAAGTTGTAATAAAGAGTGCAAGAAAGCAATTAAACTAGCTAAAATAGAAAATGAAAAGTAGTGTAGCACCTATACTTCTCGTCAAACTCAAAAGTGACAGGTGCCCCGCCCACTCTCCTCCCATTTCTCCTCCCACTCTCCTCCCATTCCCCGCCCCTCTTCCTGTCCATTCTGAGGCCAAAACACGCCCTCTTTTTGCCCTCACTATGACAACATCCTGTTTCCTGTTTCCTTGCCCACAGTATGACAACATCCTTTTCTTGCCCATAGTATGACAACATCCTGATTCCCTTGCCATTCTGAAGCCAAAACACACCCACTTTTCGCCCCAGATTGCCATTTTTCTGTCGAACTACTCAAGTTATTAACTCCATTCCTTTTACACCCGAAGCCGGGTTATCTTATAATTAATATTAATAACTATATAACGGTTCCTAAACATGTATTATTTCTGTAATTAGACAGCATTTACAACAACAATATATGTTTTACAGCTTGTAATTGAACGTACCTGTAATATACAAACAACAAGATGCCGACTTTCTCCATCACAGTCCTTTCGTGTTTGCAATAAGCTGCCCCACCAGAAACATTTTCTCCATCACAGTCCTTTCGTGTTTGCAATAAGCTGCCCCACCAGAAACATTTTCTCCATCACAGTCCTTTCGTGTTTGCAATAAGCGATCCCACCAGAAACATTGTCTCCATTTTTGTGTTTGCAATAAGCGGCCCCACCAGAAACAATTCACTATGCCAGTCCTCTCGTGTTTGTAATAAGCTGTCCTTTTTAAGAGAATTGACAGCGTTAAAAAACTAAAGCGTTTAAAACAAGAAAGCGTTTAAGAACAACACTATTTCTCTGCTGTGTATTGCTGTTTAGTATGGACAGTTTTGTTGGGGCCGCGCAATGTGCATCCTGCCGCATGTATGGGATCTTGGAGCAGCCGCCCCAGGGGACCTATGTATGTGTCAGGTGTGAGTGGGTTGCCCATTTGGAATCTGAGGTACAGAGTCTAAGGGGTAAACTTGCAGCATTGCAGGACTTGGCAAACCTGGGGGAAATGCAGGTACTGGCAGGGGCCAGTAAACTGGTGGGTGGAGATGGGGCAGATAAGGTGGAGAAGGAAGATAGATTTGTAAGGGTCACCAGGGGAAGTAGGGGACGGAAGGATAGGGGGGCTTCTTCCCAGCTGGTCGATCCCAACAGATTTGCCATTTTAGGTGAAGATGTGGAGGACGATGGCTCGGAAGCAGCATGTATGGAGCGGGCCTTTCCCTTGAGCACCCAGGGGACGGCCATCTCCAATACAAGGGAGGGAGAACTGGGGGCTAGGAAGGATAGACAGGTGGTAGTGGTAGGGGATTCTATTATTAGAAGGGTAGATAGGGTAATCTGTCGCCAGGACCCTGCATGCCGAACAGTGTGTTGTCTGCCTGGTGCTAGGGTTCGACATGTGGTGGATCGTGTAGACAGATTATTGGGTGGGGCTGGGAGTGACCCGGCGGTCTTGGTTCACATTGGTGCCAATGACAAAGTTAGAGGTGGAGGTGAGGTCCTTAAAAATGATTTCCGAGAATTAGGGGCCAAGTTAAAAGCAAGGACCTCCAGGGTAGTGATTTCAGAAATACTACCGCAGCCACGTGCTACGCTAGGGAGGCAACGGGAGCTCAGGAGTATAAATGCGTGGCTAAGAGAGTGGTGTAAGGAGATGGGGTTTGGGTTTTTAGAGAACTGGGCTGACTTTTCTGTTGGCTACAGGCTCTTTAGTAGTGACGGATTGCACCTCAATGGTGATGGTGCAACTGTTTTGGGGGAGAAGATGGCTAGGGGGTTGGAGGAGATTTTAAACTAGGTATGGGGGGGAGGGAACGTTTAACTACACTGGGGTAGATAGAGAAGTTAGGGATCTGGGGGCTAGTAACACAACAGAGGGAGGAGAAGGAGGAGGGGGGAGCATAGAGGATAAGGAGGCATGTACGACCATGTATGGAAGTAAATCAATTGATTATCTAAAATGTATGTTTACAAATGCAAGGAGTCTGGCTGGAAAAACCGGCGAACTTGAAATAATAGCGTTAAAGAAAGGTATGATGTAATTGGTATAGCAGAATCATGGCTTAATGATTCACACGACTGGACAGTAAATATTGAAGGGTACTCCTTATTTAGACATGACCGAGTTAATAAGAAAGGAGGAGGAGTATGTATGTATGTTAAACAGGAATTGAAGCCAAATTTAAAAGATGGAATAGATGGGGGAGCAAACGATGCGGCAGAAACATTATGGGTGGAACTGTGTACAGGAAGCAAAAAGGTAGGTAAATTAATTGTTGGAGTGTGTTATAAGCCGCCAAATGCCGGGGAAGAGGTGGAAATGAATCTCCATATGCAGTTGGCGAAGGCTGCTGGTATGGGGCATGTTCTGGTTATGGGGGATTTTAACTACCCTGAAATAGATTGGAGTAATGGAACTGCCAGCACCTCAAAAGGTATAAAGTTCTTAAATTTCCTATATGAGCATTTTCTTTCACAGATGGTAGAAGTTCCTACTAGAAAGAATGCGTTGTTGGATCTGGTGATATCTAATAACCCAGAGCTCATTTTGGAGATGAAGGTAATGGGAAGCTTAGGGAATAGTGACCATGATATAGTGTCATTTAATATAGGTTGCAGAAAACTAAAGTGCACTGGCTTAACAAAAACTTTTAACTTTAGGAAAGCTAATTTTATGCTTTTAAAGGAATCGCTCCTGCTCATAGACTGGGGGGAACTGTTTCTAGGTAAAGATACTGAGCAGATGTGGACCACTTTTAAAGGGATATTAAACTATAACATTTACAAATCGGTACCTTTAGGAAACAAGTGTAAAAAAATTAGGTCCACTCCTGCATGGCTTAATGCTCAGGTAAAAAGGGAAATGGAAAAAAAGAAAAGGGCTTTTAAAATTTTGAAAGCAGAAGGCACAGAACAGGCTTACAGGGACTTCAAAAGTTGTAATAAAGAGTGCAAGAAAGCAATTAAACTAGCTAAAATAGAAAATGAAATACGGATTGCCGAACAAAGCAAGTCCAACCCCAAGATGTTTTTTAAGTATATAAATGGTAAAAAAATGAGGACTGAGAATGTGGGACCATTAAATAATGGAGCTGAGGTGGTTGTAGAGGATGCCGAAAAGGCTAATCTGCTAAACCGTTTTTTTACATCGGTTTTTACTGTTGAGAATCCTTACAGTAGGGATTGTAACAATGTGCAGGGAGGAAATGAAGAGTTTTCACATTGGATAACAGAGGATATGGTACGGAATCAATTAGACAAAGTTAATATCAATAAAGCGCCAGGACCAGATGGATTGCATCCTAGGATTTTAAAAGAGCTTAGTTCAGTTCTAGCAAGACCACTGTGTCTCATCTTTTCAGATTCGCTTTTGTCTGGGGATGTGCCGCTGGATTGGAAAAAAGCCAATGTAATACCAATATTCAAAAAAGGTAGTCGTTCACAGCCTGGTAACTATAGACCTGTAAGCCTAACATCAGTGGTAGGGAAGGTGATGGAAACTTTGTTAAGGGATCATATCCTTGACTTTGTCTCCAGAGATCATCTTATTAGTAGTAGTCAGCATGGATTTATGAGAAATAGATCATGCCAGACAAATTTAATTGGTTTTTATGAAGAAGTGAGTAAGAAGTTAGATTCAGGCACAGCTGTGGATGTGGTATATTTGGATTTTGCAAAAGCCTTTGATACTGCGCCACATAGGCGACTAATGTATAAACTGAGGACTGTTGGCCTTGAAGAAAACATTTGTTCATGGATAGAGAACTGGTTATTGGACCGCAAACAGAGAGTGGTGGTTAATGGAGCTACATCTATGTGGGCTAAAGTTCTAAGCGGAGTTCCTCAGGGTTCTGTACTGGGGCCGCTTCTGTTTAATCTGTTTATAAATGACTTAGAAGGGGGCATTGAGAGCAAGGTCTCTGTGTTTGCTGATGACACTAAATTATGCAGAGCTTTGGAAACTTCCAATGATGTGCAAGTGCTGCAAGCAGACCTAGATAGATTATCAAAATGGGCAGCAGAATGGCAGATGAGATTCAATGTTGATAAATGTAAGGTGATGCATTTGGGATTTAATAATCCCTGTGCCACCTACACCATAAATAACTCTGTGTTAAGTGCATCTGAAATGGAAAAAGATTTGGGGGTTCTGGTAGATAACAGACTTAGCTGTAGCAAACAATGCCAGGTAGCAACAGCTAGAGCTAGCAAGATATTGTCTTGTATAAAGAGGGGAATGGAATCGAGAGAGAAAAATATTATTCTCCCTCTTTACAAGGCACTGGTAAGGCCACATTTGGAATATGCGGTGCAGTTTTGGAATCCCATATACAAAAGGGACATCTTGGAAATTGAGGCAGTTCAGAGAAGGGCAACTAAATTAATAAGGGGAATGGAGGGGCTTGAATATGCAGGCAGATTAGACAAGTTAGGGCTGTTTACATTGGAGAAGCGGCGGTTGCGTGGGGACATGATAACCTTATACAAATATATTAATGGCCCATACAGTGAACTCTCTGGTGCATTGTTCACTAATAGGTCATATCAGAGGACTCGTGGACATCCTTTAAGGTTGGAAGAAAAGAAGTTTCATCTTCAAGTTAGGAGAGGTTTCTTTACAGTGAGAACGGTGAAACTGTGGAACTGTCTTCCAGCAGAGGTGGTAATGGCAAGTTCATTGAATAACTTTAAAAAAGGCCTGGATAAGTTTCTAAAACTAAAAAATATTGAGAATTACTGGTATTGATGCATATAGATCTGGTTGATCCAGGGATACTTTCCGATTGCCGTTTGGAGTCAGGAAGGAATTTTTCCCCCCTTTTTTTAGCTGGGGTTTTTTGCCTTCCTCTGGATCAACTGTTAGGTAGGGTTAAAAAAAAAAAAAAAAAGGGATATAGGTTGGACTTGATGGACGAATGTCTTTATTCAACCTTAATTACTATGTTAGAGGCAAGCCCCCTAGGTTGGGGAGCATGCTGCAAAGGTCAACAAACTCAAGGAGTATGGGACCAATTCTGGAAAACCCAGAACCAAAATGCCAGAGAAATGAGAGCAGTTTTTCAGGGACTGAAAGCATTTTACTTCTTGATCAAGAATGCACCAGTACAAATCCAATCAGACAACATAGCGGTAGTTTACTACCTGAACAAACAGGGGGGAGCCAAGAGCAGGAGCCTATGGTCTCAGACAGAGGAAATATTTAACTGGGCAGAAAACAAGATAAAACAACTGAGGGCGATCCACATTCCAGGAAAAGAAAACATACAAGCAGACAGACTGAGCAGACACATGTTCAGTCCAATAGAATGAAGTCTGGAACAATCAGTATTCAATCAACTAACTTTCAGATGGGGCAAACCCCTAATAGATCTAATGGCAACGAGAGAGAATACAAAAGTACCAAAATTCTGTACCAGATACCCAGACACCAAAGCACTAGCCACAAATGCCTTTTCCATAAAATGGAGTCCTCATCTAATGTATGTTTTTCCTCCGATATCATTGATCCCCAGAACCCTCAGGAAAATAGAGGAAGACAAAGCCCAGGTGATTATCATCCTCCCATTCTGGCCAAGGAGACCCTGGTTCCCCTGGGTACAGAGGCTGGCTCAAGCACCACCTATAACCTTACCAATGATTCCCAACTTAATAACCCAGGGAAATCTGATTCACTCCAACTTGAAACAACTGAAACTGATGGCATGGCTACTGAACTCAAACCCATGAGGGAAGCAGGGCTATCCGATTAAGTGATACCTACCTTAATGTCTTCCAGAAAGAAAACAACCTCAGACACATACTACAGGTCTTGGGGAAAATTTTCAAACTGGTGTAGAGAAAAGGAAAGGCAAACCGAAGATATAAAAGTGGACACAATCCTAGAGTTTCTACAAGATGGCCTAGATAAACAACTCAGTATTGCCACACTAAAGAGACAGATACTCTGCATATCTGCGGTTACCAACAAAAATGGGCAACAGAACCAATGGTCGTCAGGTTCTTCAGAGGAGTGAGACATCTAAAACCTCAATATAAATCTCCAGTTCCCCCGTGGGACCTAACAGAAGTATTAGAAATGCTCCAACAGGAGCCGTTTGAACCAATAATCAAACGGATATCAACGAACTGACACTCAAAACCATTTCTTAATAGCAATAACATCAGACGGAGAATATCCGAAATCAACTCTAAAGTGTGTCCCACCATACCTAACTTTCCAAGGAAAACTTGATATTGAAACCAGACACAAATTCATCCCAAAAGTAGCTACAAACTTCCATATAAATCAGGAAATAGTCTTGCCATCACTAATAGATGCAACAGATCAAAATGAATTAGACATAGGTAGAACGCTAAAACAATACTACTACAATCAAACACACTAAGACTTTCAGAAAACCAAATACCTGTTCATTAATTTTACAGGACCTAAAAAGGGCAAAGCAACAGCACTTATCCATATCTTCCTGATTATAAATATAATCAAGCAAGCATACACAATGGCAGAAAGCAACATGCCAAACAAGTAACAGCGCATTCCACCCACCAGAGCGATGGCGGCGTCATGGGCATTTCAAGCAAAGTTAGTCCTTTGGAAATCTGCAGAGCAGCAACCTGGACTTCGTTCCACACTTATTTACAACATTAGATAATTGACAACAAAAAAAGCTGAGTTTGCTTCTAAAATTTTGGAAGCAGCAAAACCTGTTAAATAAATACTTATAAACTTAAATTTAGCAGTGTCCCTCTCCTCTCTTCAATCATAGATTACGTGGTAATCCCATGCACTTCCACTGACGTGGAAGGACCAGGGAAAACAGAAAATCAAGACCGGTGATTTTACCCGTGATTTTCTTTTCCTGGTCCTGAGACGTCAGTGGAAGTAGCTCCCCTCCCTTCTATATAACTATTCCTCCAACAGATACAGTCTAAAGACACAGAGGTAGGAGGCGGAGCTAACAACTTTATTGGAGAACCGGCCTGTCACATGGGGTCTAAAGGCGTTTAAACCCATGCACTTCCACTGACGTCTCAGGACCAGGAAAAGAAAATCCCGGTAAGTATAGTTTTGATTTTCTGTTTTTTTCAGCTTACCTGGTAGAAAAAAACAAGCAACCATAACTATATTTTATAAATATCTGTTGTATTCAATTAGATCAACTGGACTTGAAATGTAGTTCTTGAAGACGTTTCGCTAGTCATCCGACTGGCTTTCTCAATTCAGAATGACTTGTACAAGAATCTGTGGCAATTATGTACCCTGGAGAATCCCAATTAGCATATCACAGCCAGGTGTTAAGGGTGTGATTAGATAGTGGCTAAGAGGTGTTATAGGAACGCCCAGAGTAAGGTGTTAAAACCGCATTGTACATGGCAGACAGTTGGTGTCGAACCCCCCCACCTCTATTTAGGCTTGGTTTCTTTATTTTCACATAAATGGCCTCCTTAACACCTCTCTTGAACCAGTCACGTTCCTTCGCCAGTATGTTAACATTACAATCTTCAAAAGGTATGTCCTTTATCCTTAAAGGCATGTCCACCCCCAAAACTATAATCCCCCCAACTACTGGCCCCACCATGTAGTGTAGTTTAATCTTACCTCACATTCCAGCTCCATAAGGTTCTCCTGTAGTCCCCCCCCCCCAAGTCCCAAAAACTGCCCACCAGAGGCTAGCAGAGTCCATATAGGCACTGCCTGCTAGCTGGCCTCAGGTAGATTTTTGCCATGCGTACTGCAGCCCTTCTCCCCCCTCCCTCCCCCTCCCTCTCCCTCCCTCTCCCTCCCGTTCTACTATCCTTCCCCCTAGCATAAAACCCCTTCAGTACTATATTCCCCCATGTCTCCCAGCCCCAACCGCATATTTTTTATTTTTAGAAAGCTTACTTACCTCTCCTCTTTCCTCCGGCGAAGTGAGCTGCCGGCAGCCAATCACAGACGCGGCTGCCGGTCCCGCCCCTCTGCTTGCATTTCCTTGCAAGCAGAGGGCCGGAGCGCGGCGGAGGAAAGAGGGGAGGTAAGTAGAGTTTGGGGGGCTTTCTAAAAAAAAAAATATAGCGGTTGGGGCTGGGAGCCCAGGGGGGATCTTATGTTAAAAATTTCATTTTAGGGTGGACATAACCTTTAAGACATACCTTTGAAGATTGTAATGTTAACATACTGGCGAAGGAACGTGACTGGTTCAAGAGAGGTGTTAAGGAGGCCATTTATGTGAAAATAAAGAAACCAAGCCTAAATAGAGGTGGGGGGGTTCGACACCAACTGTCTGCGATGTACAATGCTGTTTTAACACCTTACTATGGGCGTTCCTATAACACCTCTTAGCCACTATCTAATCACACCCTTAACACCTGGCTGTGATATGCTAATTGGGATTCTCCAGGGTACTAATTGCCACAGATTCTTGTACAAGTCATTCTAATTGAGAAAGCCAGTCGGATGACTAGCGAAACGTCTTCAAGAACTACATTTCAAGTCCAGTTGATCTAATTGAATACAACAGATATACCATGACCTGGATGAATGAGAACCTTCACAAGCATATATTTTATAAATATTTAATTTTATTTGCTCTTGTAAAATCCATATGCACACTGTTAGTGCGGATAAAAAGTGCATTACTATTTCTAATCTAATGTATGTGCAGTTTTAATGAGTTCTGGTAAGTAAGTGTAGCACTTTATACACAATATTGTTTATTCTGTCAGTAAAGTATTTAAATGCATAAACTGTACATGAGCTGTGCATACCTACCCATCATTTATTGTATGAAAGGAACTGGTAAACTCATTTTTTACCTACTATGAACTACATGTCCCAAGAGGCTCTGCAACAGGAAGTCTGTGAAGAAAGCCAATTGGGAGTAATCTCAGGCAAGACAGGAAAAGGAGGGCATTCCAGTTTGGTACTGTTCAGGAGGAGAGCTGCCACATGTTTGCACAGGCTTTTGTACAGGCCTTGATCTATGCGAACTGGACGAGGTGCTTGCAGAACTTCACCTGTAGTGCATGCTGTGGATCTGGAGCCTGGTGTCCTTTGAATATCAGTAAGGTGACTTTGGATTTGTGTGGGGAACAGGCCACTAGTTCAAGGTGATCACCCATCACTGATCAATCTGACTGTCAGACTGTGCACCCTTACCAGAGGTACCCCTGTGTAATCAACCAGTTATTCCTCTGATTAAAGTACCCTGTCTATACTGGCTTCAGTGGGACATCCAAAGGAGATACTATTTCTATCACTACTAACAGGGAACTTAACAAAGCAAGTTTAAACCCTGCTAAGGATAAATTACAGACGCTGCAGATTATATTAAGTTTATCTGCAACAGTTACCCACTCTGCTCATTTGGAATATAGAGTGACAGAACTAACTTCTACTATTCCATCAGAACTGTGCTCTCAACTCAACAGTTAAAATACTTGCAGTTAATATATTTTACAAAAATAGGTTGTACACAACAAACTGTAACGTGAATATTAAGATATGTATATTAAGGTAACAAAGTTTGCATAATTGTTCATTGTTGGTCATTGTATTATATTTTTTCTGCCAGGTTCAGAAAATTAAATCTGGACCTTTTGGTTGCTATCTTTGTGCTGGTGTCTATTAACTGCGATCATAGGGGTGTCACTCTGGGGCAAACCACAAGTATAAACCTGCAACTAATAATCTTGAGCCACACCCAAGGGTGGGCTACATTTGGGGGATCGTCCGGGATCTATAGATTTAGGGGTTTAAGTAATTTGCCTTTGTAGTCTCCTGGACCTACGTGGTTTAGAATGGCATTGACTCATTGGCTGTTTATGTTTTCCTGGGACTCCCAGGTTTCTCAAAAGGACACGATCTCCTGGCTGTAAATCATGAAGTTTCACTTTTTTATCATATCGAGATTTATTTTGCAAATTTTTCTTCCCAGCTGCTCTTTGAGCCATTGTGTAGGATTGCTGAAGGCTTGTTTGCAATCTCTCTACATAGCTTTGATGGGATTTGACTGGGGTATCATCAGCTGTGACCCCAAAAACCAGATCAATTGGTAATCTAGCTTCACGTCAGAACATTAAGAAGTAGGGTGAGTATCCAGTGGCATCATTCTTTGTGCTATTGTAGGCATGAATAACTGTAGAAATATAGCTACTCCAGTGGGTTTTTTTTTCATTAGGCAGAGTACCCAACATGTCAAGCAGAGTCCTATTGAAAAGGTTCAGGTTGAGGGTCACCCTGTGGGTGGTATGGGGTAGTTCTGGATTTCTGGACTCCTAGCATTGCTAAAAGGTCATGTATTAGCTTGCTTTCAAAATCTCTACCTTGATCAGAATGAACTCTTTTAGGGAGACCATAATGAATAAAAAAACGCTCCACTAAGACTTTAGCAACTGTAATTGCTCGCTGATCCCGGGTGGGAAATGCTTGAGCATACCTAGTAAAATGGTCTGTCACCCACAATTCTTTAGTCACAGAACAAAACCCTAGTGAAACCCTGAACCAGGCTCATATGTGTAATGTACCTACCAAGTGTAAAATTAGTATATGACGTATATTTTATAATATCTATGTATTTGAAACTGTTACTGCTATGCTAGTCTTGCGAGGGATCAAGAGTTCAGTGGGGGGAGAGTGTAGCACTTTATACACAATATTGTTTATTCTGTCAGTAAAGTATTTAAATGCATAAACTGTACATGAGCTGTGCACACCTTCCCATCATTTATTGTATGAAAGGAACTGGTAAACTCATTTTTTACCTGATGAACTACATGTCCCAAGAGGCTCTGCAACAGGAAGTCTATGAAGAAAGCCAATTGGGAGTAATCTCAGGCAAGACAGGAAAAGGAGGGCATTCCAGTTTGGTACTGTTCAGGAGGAGAGCTGCCACATGTTGCACAGGCTTTTGTACAGGCCTTGATCTATGTGAACTGGACGAGGTGCTTGCAGAACTTCACCTGTAGTGCATGCTGTGGATCTGGAGCCTGGTGTCCTTTGAATATCAGTAAGGTGACTTTGGATTTGTGTGGTGAACAGGCCACTAGTTCAAGGTGATCACCCATCACTGATCAATCTGACTGTCAGACTGTGCACCCTTACCAGAGGTAACCCCTGTGTAATCAACCAGTTATTCCTCTGATTAAAGTACCCTGTCTATACTGGCTTGCAGTGGGACATCCAAAGGAGATACTATTTCTATCACTACTAACAGGGAACTTAACAAAGCAAGTTTAAACCCTGCTAAGGATAAATTACAGACTGCAGGATTATATTAAGTTTATCTGCAACAGTTACCCACTCTGCTCATTTGGAATATAAGAGTGACAGATAACTTCTACTATTCCATCAGAACTGTGCTCTCAACTCAACAGTTAAAATACTTGCAGTTAATATATTTTACAAAAATAGGTTGTACACAAACAAACTGTAACGTGAATATTAAGATATGTATATTAAGGTAACAAAGTTTGCATAATTGTTCATTGTTGCAGTCATTGTATTATATTTTTCTGCCAGGTTCAGAAAATTAAATCTGGACCTTTTGGTTGCTATCTTTGTGCTGGTGTCTATTAACTGGGATCATAGGGGTGTCACTGGGGCAACACAGTATACCTGCAACTAATAATCTTGAGCCACACCCAAGGGTGGGCTACATAAGTATACATGCAAAGTAGAGATCAGTTTGCTATTTATCCTCAGTCTCTAAGGCATGGCTATTGGACATGTGTGATATGCAGTGGGTACAGGGGAAGGAGCCAAGATGGCAGCCCCCATGTTATAAATTTTAAACCCCATATCTTCACTGTCATTGGGTTGATGTCACTTACATACAATGCAATATGTATTTTGTTTCTAGCCCAAGTTGTTTTTTCACTTTAGTTGTCCGTGAAAGGACAACTTCTAATAGGTGGTATCTTTTTTTTTTTTTAAACTGTTTATTGTGTATGATAAAATAACACAAAGAGAAACAAAAACATTACATCTGCACATCGGTGTTGTACATTCTGTTCTAGGATTGTAATACAGAGTCCTGAGGTTGAGCTCATTGCAAATGGGTTGTACAGACGTTTTAACCAAGATAAAGTGGGGTAAATAACATACAATATATAGTTATATTTCAGGTTACACGATTGCTAGGGAGTTATATACCAATCATTTTGGGGGTTTGCATCATAGTTTACATATATGGTTGTGTTTAAGCATGAGTAGAGGGGAGGTTGGAGAAAAGGGGGGGGGGGTTCCCCGGTGTGCCGCATGCCGAGATGATCTTGTTGCCATCTGTTGTTTGTATTTATTCATGCCATAGTGAGCAGATTGATTAATTAAACCTGTCCACTGTGCCTCTTTTAATGTAGATAAGTCTGAGCATTGGTAGCATTTTTTGGATCATTGTTTTCCAGGCTCTGAATTGTATGATGGAGCGCCTGGCGTAGAAGAGTGTTTCTCTAAGAAAAGTGAGCTGTCGGGTGTTCCAGCAGTCTATCTCTGGGATACCTAGCATACAGAGTTTGGGGTCGGTGGGTACTGTGGAGCCGAGTAGACCCGATAGACACGCGGTGACCTTATGCCAGAAACTTTGTACCCCATCACACGCCCATAACATGTGCCAGAAGTCAGCATTAATACTGTGACATCTTGGACACTTAGAACTGAGTGAGGGGGACATCCGAGCTTTTTTTGCCGGGGTTATATATGCCTGGTGTATTATGTAGAATTGCATCAGTCTTTTCGGTGCTGATGGTGATGCTTTTACGTGAGATTCTCCCAGTGCTTCCCAGTCTGATACTGCTAGCGAGGGGATAACTTGTGTCCATTTATGTATTGTTGTATTGGTGTCTTCAGCGAGTTGGGTATTCAGTAACAAGGCATAGGAGTGGGAGATTAAGCGGGATTCTCCGTGTACATTTAGTAATCTGATGATGGGATGGGGTTTTGCTGGTACTGAGGACTGAAATTCGGAGATAAGACAGTATTTAATCTGTAAGTATCTAAAGAGAAATGTGTCTGGTAGATTGAATACAGATTTAAAGTCAGTAAATGAGATTAGATGTTGGTTTTGAATAATATGTGAGAATTGGGTGATCCCTTTTTTTTCTAGGATTTGGGCGTCTGGGAAGGAGGCTAGATTGGGAAAATGGGGGTTGTGCCAGAGTAGCGATTCTTCGGGTATATCACGGAATGCGATATATTTATTGATTCTTTTCCAGACATTGAATTGTTGGATATGGAGGGAGGTACCTCCCCCAGGTATGGTGATACTGCTTTGTTCTAGGAATATCAAGGGATGTGTGGGTAGGTAGGCAAATAATAGTGGTTCTGCATCATAGAGAGTGAAAGGTGTATTTGTTGGGGGATCTGGTTGGGGCAGCAACCAGGATTTAAAATATTTAAGTTGTGATGCTAGATAGTAGATATGGAGATTGGGCATTGCCAGACCTGCGGAGGTTTTGGGTCCTTGTAGCGCTTTGAGGCGGACTCTGTTCCTTCCAGCGCCCCAGAGGAATGGAAGCAACAGGCTGTGTAGTTTTTTGAAGAAGATGTCCGGGATATAGCTTAGTGTGTGTTGGAAGATGTACAGGAGTTTTGGTAGTAGTATGATTTTCACTAGATTAATACGCCCTATGAGGTTAATGGGCAGATTTTGCCATG
Source organism: Hymenochirus boettgeri (assembly GCA_019447015.1). Classification (NCBI taxonomy): domain Eukaryota; kingdom Metazoa; phylum Chordata; class Amphibia; order Anura; family Pipidae; genus Hymenochirus; species Hymenochirus boettgeri. Next base: position 100,232,899 of record CM033473.1, on the reverse strand, counting down.
TTTTAATTTTCTTGCTTATCAAATCTGTCAAGAGGGCAACATTGAGTTTAAAAAACTGAGAGGGGGAGTGAATGATTTGTATTCCAAGGTATTTAAAGCTATTAGTTATTGGGATTAGGTGTTTGACAAACGGCGGAATTGTACACTCCTTGTCCAGGGGGAACAGGCAGGATCTATCCCAGTTGATATACAGACCCGAGGGTGGGCCGAATTTTGTTATTATGTCATACACAGAGCGGAGGGAGCGGTCCGGGTCAGCTAGGTATATTATCATGTCATCTGCATATAGGCTCAGAAGTGAGGAGTGTTGACCGAGATTGAATCCAGTGATGTCTGGGTGTGATCGAAGTCTGATGGCTAGTGGTTCAATAGCGATTGCGAAGAGATATGGGGAAAGGGGGCATCCCTGCCTGGTGCCTCTAAAGAGGGGGAAGGTGCTAGATGTGGTGCCGTTTATTCTAATTGCTGCTGTGGGATTGGCATATAACAGTTGTGTCCATTTGATAAATCTGGGGCCGAAGCCGAACCTCCTTAGACATTCCCGTAAATAAGGCCATTCGATCGAGTCGAATGCCTTTTGGGCATCTAGGGAGAGCATTATCCTTGAGCCGGAGTTGTCGTGGTCTACTTGGGTATGTATCAAGGTTTTCCTAATATTTATAGAAGTTGATTTGCCTGGCATAAAGCCTGTTTGATCCGGGTGTATTATTTTAAGAATTATTTTTTGGATGCAATTGGCTAAGATTTTGGCGAGAATTTTGTAATACAAAGAGATATTGGTCTGTAGGAGCTACAGTTGGTGGGGTCTTTTCCGGTTTGTAGTAAGAGAATGATATGTGCTTGTACATAGATGTTGGGAGTTTTTGACAGTGAAAGGCAGAGGAGTATACGTGTAGTAGCTGTGGTAGGATTTGTTGTTCGTATTTTTTGTATATTTCAACTGGGATTCCATCTGGGCCTGGGGTTTTGCCCACTGACATACTCTGCAGTGCCTCTTGGAGCTCCTCTGTGGTTATGTCTGCGTCAAGGAGGCACGCGCCTTGTTGTTCAAGTTGAGGGAATTGTACTCTTGTGAGGAAGTGTTCATTTGGTGTGGTTGATGGGCGTAGTTGGGATTGGTATAGTGTGGAGTAGTATTCTGTAAAACATTTACATAACTGGATTTGGCTTCCATCAAGGATCTTGTTACCTCGTTTTCCTTATCAGAGGTCAGGTGTTTGATATGGGAGATGGTGGACTGTAGTGTTCCGCGCAGAACTGCTTTGAACGCATTCCAGGTATTATTGACATTTACCTCATTGTTGTTAAATTGGAAGTAGGTGTCAATTTGGTCAGGGATCGTATCTCCGGAAGGAAAAAGATTAATCCAAAAGGGGTGGAAACGCCATGGGCGTGTTGTGGGTGAGTGTGTTGTGGGGAGTTTGAGCTTTAAGAGAATAGGCGAGTGATCTGATATGCCCCTAGTCAGATGCAGAATGTCCACAACGTTAGGCAACAGTCTTTTGTTTATAAATATATAATCAATTCTCGATAGTGTGTTGTAAGTTCTAGAGTGGCAGGTGTATTCTTTCTTGTGCGGGTGGCGCAGTCTCCACGTGTCTATCAGGCCCAACTCCTGGATATAGGTTAGAAGGGAGGAGTGTTGGAGGGGGTTTGTTGCCTGATGGTGGATTGAGCTCAGTTTATCCTGGACCGGGTTCATATATGCGTTAGTCACCTAGACATATAACATGTGCTTGCGGGTATTTTGTGATGAATGAAAGAGTTTCTTTTAGGGGTTGCTGATGTGTGGGTGGAGGATCGTATATACCAATTATCACGAACCAGACTGCGTTTATAGTGAGGGCTAGACATAAATACTTTCATCTTTTGGCAGATCTGACTTCTTGGATAACATATCTTAATTGTTTATTTATTAATATTGAGACTCCACATGAGTAAGAGGAGTGTGTACTATGTGCTGTCCAGCTGATCCATGGCCTTTGAAGATAACCTGTAGTACTAGGGAGTAAGTAGGTCTCTTGGAGACATATTATATCAGCCTGTGTGGATCTTATCTGGGAGAAGACTGAGAGTCTTTTAGACGGGTTATTTAGACCTCTGACATTCCATGTTAGGATTTTCAATGATAGAGACATAGCAGCAGTCAGGTCATGGAGGGGCGGCGGCACACCGGGGAGGGGGAAAGGCAAGGGGATTCTATGCGATTGGTTACAGTGTATACATTGTAGCTAAATAAGGGGGGGTGTTAACCATTAACTTAAAACATAACAGTAACTTGTTCCACTGTATGTGGGACTTGATTACCGTTATCATACATTACATATTCAGGTGTTAGTAATGGGGATTGATGTGGTGTTTATTTTGTTGGGGTGTTAGTTTGACCACTGTGAAGTAATATGTAGGGTAATGGTGGGTCGGGGGTGTGGTGTTTGATATTTATGATCTGATGTGTATTGTGTTGGTTTCTGGTGTTGCATAGGTTGTCGTTTGTTGTGGTATGCTGCATATGTGGTTGAATTGTTGGAGGGAGTGCGAGATGAACAGATGGCTGCACATTAGGTATCTTGCATGGCATTTACAATGTTCGTGTGGGATTAGTATACATAGATACAAGGATATACATATTGACATATACATATTGACATATATGTATTGACATATACATATTGATGTAACAATACGACTGTTAAAGGTCTATCGCATATATTGGGTATTACGGGAAGCTTAACATTGGTATGGCAGGAGACAGTATACAGTATCATTGAGACTTTGAGACCCCATCGCATATACTAGTGTAACAGAGTACGACTGTTATGGGTCTATCGCATATAACAGTTATTGCGAGAGATTAAGGATTGGTATAGCTGGAGGCAGAGTACGGTTAAATTGAGACTCTGAGGCTCCAACACATATACCAATGTAACACTGTACGACCGTTAGAGGTCCACCGTGCAGATTGGATATAGCGAGGGGTCCTTTAATGGTATATCTGGAAACAGTATACGGTGTCGTTGAGACTCTGCAGCACCAACACATGTAATGTAATGTAACAAAGTGTGACTATTAAAGGTCTATCATACATACTAGTTATTGCAAGAGGTCTAACATTGGCATTGCTGAAAGCAGTATACGGTAACATTTAGATGTCATAAAAACCTTCCCTCTTCCCCTTCTCGATACATGATATACCTTATGGGGGGAGAGAGAGATAATACAGAAGTATAGGGGGAGGGGAGGGGGGGGGGGCTGTCAGAGTCGTTGGAAACAGTGTCAGCTATGTTACACAGCCGAGCAGTGATAGGCAACTATTATCATCATCCAGCTTAGGGTATGGAAGGGAAGGGTGGGAGTCTTTAGGAGGGTTAAGGACAAGGGAGAGGTAGGTGGGAGGAATAGTTAGGTAGTAGCATATTTGGAGAACAGTAGGGGTTTGCATTGTATAAGAGTATACTAGTTCGAGTAGAGACAAGTGTCTTAACATTTGTGTGTTATGGATGTTGTCCATTTAGAGTCATCATCAGTCCAGATTGCTTATAGTTTGTGGCTACATCTTGTAGTTATGCTGATCCTTGCATACAGATAATATGGTGTATCTCTGACCAGGTGGTAGTAAGGGTTAAAATGTTCCGATCTGGGTGAGGGTCATTTTACCTAGATTGGTGGTAGGGTCATCTACCATGGTGGGAGGCACAAGGGGAGGCTATTGCCGGAGTGGGTTGGATTTGTGGTGTATGGGGAATGGGGTAGTTATAGTGAGTGTAGTATTATATTAATATAGGTCTACTCACTTAGAGCCGACCCAAATATACCAAATTGCCGATATTTATACCTTTTGTCATCATTGTTGGTATCGGGACTCCCAGTCCTTAGTTGGTGGGATTCTTTGGGCCAATGTTCTTGGGGTATAGGGGGGTATAGTGGTGGTATACAGGTGGTGAGAGTAGTAAGGTATCCGTCAGAGTATACATGTTAGATTGGCGGTATATGGGTAAGCTGTAATTTAATTGTAAGGACATTCCTTTCATATTGATTCGGGTTGAACGGAGATGGCTATATGAGAGCCGGTGATGACAGGTTGGCAGGTAGAAGGAAGTGGGTAGGGAGGGTTGGGGATAGTTCGGAGGGGTGGTATAAGTGCCGATACAGCGTATTATTCAGGTGTATGAATTGGTATCTCCGACCAGGATGTGGATATTGTTTGTAAGTGAGTAGAGGTAAGTGGGTTTAGGTTAACTGTCGGGTTGGGAGCGTTACTCACGGTCTACCGGGTGCCCAGCTTGATTGTGAACGTTGGTTCTTATAGGCAACGGAGCTTGGATGCGGGTGACCTTGTTGTTAGTGTGTTGTAACACCAGCAGGGCCGGGAGCTTTCCGGGGCATTATAGGTTGTAGTGGTGTTCCGGATCAGTTTACCGCTAGTCTAGCCCCATGCCTCTGCAGGGGATTCAAAGAAGCGGGATCTGCCATCTGCCTGTACACGTAATTTTGCAGGATATGCCATTGAGTAGGTAATGTTAGCTTGAGACAATTTCTTTTTAACATCCGCGAAGGTTGCTCGCTTCTTCTGTAGACTTTTTCATGTTTGAGGACCTGCATATCTCGAGCCATGCGCAGGATGGCATCCCGGTCCTTAGCATTCGGAAGCCTGGCGATTATAGGCCTTGGCGGTGCGCCAGGGATGGGCGGTTTGGCGGGAATTTTGTGCGCTCTTTCTATACTGAACTGCGTAGATAGGTTATCACTCTGAAAATGGGACTTTATCCAGTCCTCTATGAATTTTCCGGGGCTTGGTGTCTCAGTACCCGATGTAACGCAGGTTCTGTCATCTCGACCGATTTTCCAGGTCATCTAATTTGTTCATTGTGGCCTGTAATTCCTGTTGCAGATGGGTTATATTGTGCGTGTGGCCTGGTATGACATCCTCCAGATCAGATATGCGGGTCTCAGCTTCGTCGACCCTTTGCCTTACTTTGTGGAGGTCCTGGCGCATCAGGGATAGGTAGGCCTTAACCTCCTCCAACATGGTTGTGAGAGTTTTCTTGGAGTGGCTGATAGCTCCCAGGAGTTCTTTTTTAAGGTCACCTAGGGTGCATTCATCGCCGGCCGGTTGTTCCGTGTCGCTGCTTTGGGACTGAGCCATGTTATCCTGGGGCTCCGGTCGAGGGGACTTCGCTTTCTCCGGGGCCTTGGTTGCGTTCTGCCATGCGAATTGCTGCAGGCAGGTTTTGGCGGTTTTAGCCTGGTTTTGTTGTCTATGCCGGGGCATTTGAGTAGGCATGTGGTTAGGAGCTTTATAGGTCAGTTTTGGGATTAGGAAAGGTAGGTTATTAGCCTAGAGTGAGTGTTAGGTCCAGGAGCAGGTCCGCCGCACGTCTCACTCCATTACCGTCCCAGCTCCGCCCCATCAATAGGTGGTATCTTTTATAAGTTGTGATTCCAATTCTTTGGAATAGAATTGAAGGCCAAGCAGTACAATTTCCCCACCTTTATCCATCGGTTTTATAATTAAGAGATACAATGTATATAGCTGAAAACCGCTATACAGGAGTACCCAGGCCCCCCGCCTAGGACAAAGAGTAACAAAGGGAACACTCCCTCTGTAACAAATATACAATATAAAACAAAATCTCCTGTCCTGAAGAACTAGAGTGCTGACTTAACAGTTTCTGATGAACTGTAGGGCTGGCCTAACAGTGTCTGGTGAACTGGAGGGTTGACCTAACAGCATCTGATGAACTGGATGGCTGACCTAACAGCGTCTGATGAACTGTACGGCTGAACTACCAGTGTCTGATGAACTGGACAGCTGGAACTGGACAAAGAGTAACAAAGGGAACACTCCCTCTGTAACAAATATACAATATAAAACAAAATCTGTCCTGAAGAACTGGAGGGCTGGCCTAACACTGTCTGCTGAACTAGAGGGCTGACCTAACAGTGTCTGCTGAACTAGAGGGCTGACCTAACAGTGTCTGCTGAACTGGAGGACTGACCTAACAGTGTCTGTGAACTGGAGGACTGTAAGGTTTAGCAGCCACCGTAGCCCACCACACACACCTCCAAAAGCCATGTCTTCTTTTTAGCTGGAGCACAGTACAACATTAATAAATAAGCAGTGGGGTGTATACAGTATGTACAGAAATGAATAATACAGGAGTAAACATTATTTGTGTTTTAGGGGAGCTTAATGAGGTGTTGCCTTTATTAAAGGGAAGTTGATTGGTTGATGATTAAAATATACCAGCCTTAATCTGGCTCTTGTAGGGACAAAAGACAAGCCCCTACTAAGAATGTTATGTTCAGGTGGGGTTAGCAGATGTTTGACCAAGCCTTCTGGTAACTTGTACTTGTACCCTGAGTTAGGTCATATGCTCGTATGAGAAAGTACTTTAAACAAGAGAGTCATCTTCAAGTAACAGTAGGTTTGGACCCAGCTATAAAAGCAACCTTGATGTGGTGGCTGGGCTTAAAATAATTTGGCCAACTTATTAAACTAATTGATTTTTTCCAAGGTTAATGGCAGGCTCTTTGAAGCAGCAACCTTATGGAGATATAGCCAATATGCAATTAGAATTGTTTGTGCACTAGAATTCTATTGTTTGTATTTTCTATTTCTATTCTTGGTCTCTAATTGTACTTTAATATGGATGTACAAACAGCCCTATTTTTTATATATATTCGATTATAGACTACATTCATCTCGGGGGTTTGGACTGCGGCCCTCCATCTTCTTTCTCCCCACCTCTTGATGTGGTTTTCTCTATCCGTTTTTTTTATCCCCGTCCTGGTTGTTACTCCTAAAAAAATGTTTGGGTTTAGGGTTAATTTCAGTGGTAACCAGTGCCATCTCTAGACTTTTTGGCACCTGAAACAAAATTCTAAATTCTGCCCACCCTCGCCGACGTGCCGCCAGAATGGGTGTGGTTTTGTCGTCTGTGTCCCATCATCATATCCAGCTCTCATTAACCTTCCCCACACACAAACCTAGCTAGTGGCTGCTTTGCTTTGTGGGTCAGTCAATGTAAATCTCATACTGTGTGGAACTGGGAACTTACAATAGGAAACAGATCTCTGTCTGTCTCCACAGCAACCAACACTGAACACAGCTTCTCCATCTCATAAATAGCCAGGGACAAGCAAGGGAAAGGAAATGTAGGCAGGGGGGAGGAGTTAGAGCTGTGTTCTCAAATGAATTGGCAGTCAGAAGGGAGGGGGAGGAGTCATAGCTGCATTCTGTTTGTGCAATGTCACGGATTCCCTTGCTATTAAAAGTGATGGTACCTCCCAAAAATGTGTGTGCACATGATGCCAGAAAGAAAAAAAATTATTTCTGCCATCAAAACGGCGGCCCTGGTGGTAATCTCTGTGCTAGAGGAAGCCCTGGCCACAGTGTCTGAATTTCTTGACTCCTCTGAGCTATCAATGGTACATGGTGATTTGCAGAACATTCAGGGTTCAGGCTTCTTGGACCCTCCCAAATAACCACACATAGACTCTTTTTTTCTTTATAATCCAATTCTACAGTGGCAACTTTTTTCCGTATGAATGTCACAAGTTCATTGTGGTAATTATTCACTTATTCGCTTAATTTCATAATCCACTAACAGTTAGGGTCGGTTTTTAGTGCCTGGCCCTTAGAGGCTTTGAGTACCTCAATTTCCCTCTTTGGAGCGCTTGTCCTACCTCTTCTTTGACCAATAGAATCAGGTCAAATGAACATTTGCTAAGAATACCACACCAGAACTCTTTGTCAAACCTTCCAATGGTTGGGGTATTGCAAACCCTAAAGCCCAGTAGTATCTTTGTCATCCTGTGATAGTCCGATATAAAGACACCATGCATATGTATGTATGTATGTATAGTTTATTTATAAAGTGCTCCATGATAACAATTACCTATAGACCTAGTTAACTTAAATGAGCTTTATATGAAATCCCTCCCTATGAAATAATCCTCATTGTCTACACTAGTTTATGAATTCCCTGTGCTTAACTAATACATCAACTTAAACATGAGGGATATGGGGGGCGTGGCCAAGATGGCGATCTAGGTAGACGTGGGATCAGGAGGTCTCCCATCCTACAACCAGCTTAAGATATCCTGCAGTGCAATAACCAACAAATTTTACTCCTAAAACTACCTAGAACACCACCCGAACATAATGACCAAATATGGCAACCAACACAGCAAGAATACCCCTTACTCCAAAGTTTGCCCGCCAAGGCAAAGAACAGACTACATCCTCTACATGGTGAGACACCGCGTGGGTGACTAAGAAGAACGAGTCTCCACTGCAGAGGACACGATCCGGTCTATTACAGAGGAATTGGCCTCCTTGCAGCAACAACTCCAAACGCAATTGGCAAGAGCAGACAACCTAGAGAATAGGTCCTGGTGAAAAAACATCCGATTGGTTGGAATGCCTGAAGGAGTCGAGGGTCGGAACCCGGAGGGCTTCCTAGACATTTGGCTGAGAGAGGTGTTTGAATCCAATAACCTGTCCCCCGTGTTTACTGTCGAAAGGACCCACCAGGTGCCCACAAGGCCTCCCCTGCCCGAGAACTATAGTGGCAAAAGAGAGGGTCACAATTCTTCGAATCATGTTCTTCCCTGACTATTCCATTGAACTACAGAAGACTGCATTTTTGGCAGTGAAGCAGTGCATTCGGAGCCATAATTTACCATACGCGATGATGTATCTTGGCTCAATTCAAGTTGAAAAGTCTACAAAATTTTTTGACTCACCAGTGGATGCGTCACAATGGCTGGATGCACACTTCGGGCCTACTCCTAGAAATTAACCTAAAGGAGCGACTTCTGTCACCTGTAAAATGATATACTGCAACTGGGATTCTCCTTCGCTACTCCTTTACCACCATATGTATACATTAGGACCCACAATATATATAGAAAATTGGGCTGTTGTACATCCATATTAAAGTGCAACTAGAGACCACAAATATAATATATACAAAAAACAGGATTCTAGTGCACAAACAATTCTAATTGCATATTGGCTACCTCCATAAGGTTGCTACTACAAACAGTCTGCTAAACCCTGGATAAATAAAAGCAATTAGTTCAATAAGTTGACCAAATTATTTTAAGCCCAGTCACCATGCCAAGGTTGCTTTCTTTAACTGGGTCCTAACCTACTGGTAACTTGCCTTTTTGGCTGAATGAGCTGACAGCTTCTCCTGTGTGGCCTGGATGCTTGAAGCTGACTCTCTAGTTTAAAGTACTTTGCTCAAACGAGTAGTAGCAACCTTATGGAGGTAGCCAATATGCAATTAAAATTGTTTCTGCACTAGAATATTGTTTTTTGTATGTATTATACATAAGGACCACCTTGAATTTGCACCCATGGCATTAACTCAGGGATGGTTTGGGTCTTTGGAGGTACTGTACTTTATACTCCCCAGGGACATATATAAGCAGCCCAGTTGACCACCATTTTCTCCTCCCCCCCTTATTACATAACCTATCTATATACAGGATAGTAAGATGCATTTTATAGCTATCTCCTGAAACAAGAACATATTATCTTATCCTTGACCAGATGATTTAGAGGACATGAAACCCAAAAGCTATTAATTGATCAGACACTAGACGGCTTTGATGGGAAGAGGTGACTACCTAAGAACACCCTATCTATTAACATCTCAAAATTCCTGACAACCAGACAAGACACTTTCAGTGGTTCCCTAAGGACAATATAATCATTCCCAAGAATCTTTTACATAACAGATTTGCTCTCTGCTATAGAATACAAAGCTTCATGAGCGGGTGAAGGGGATGGAGGGTTCTACTGAATAACTTAAGCACTAATATACTTTTAAAAAGATTATGTTTACTTAATAAATCTATATCTACAAGGTAATGCTTATATCATAACAGGGAGGGAAATATACAGGGAGGCGAAGTGGCAATCCCTAGTTAGCTAACTGTTTATACTGTTGATGTATAAACATTTATGCATTGTCTCGACAGAAATACAGGGTATTTGCACTAAATATAGCCTAAACGAGAATTAAAAGGAAAGGTTAAATACAATATGTAACACAATCTCCTATGAAGATATATACATGAGAAGTAGATAATAGGATCTATATATGTTACTACCAGATAAACTAAAAGACATTACCCCACTAGGAAAATGGAATATATGCAACCAATTTAGCATAAAAGGTTCTTAAGCAAAAATGTTAAATATAAATTTATAAACTGATACCACCTCTTATGATAAATGTTTATATTAGAATGTATGATTATTGATATCAAAGTAAAGGTAATAACTGAACAACCTTGCTTATATGGTAACTGTAAGCCCATAAATAACCTAGGAGGATGTCATCTGAATCCCTGTATGGTACATTAAATGAGCAAGTAAAACACATCTGTAGATGATGACAAAAGTTGAGAAATCCTAACATCCTTGAGATACTGGACACCTTAACTCAGATGCAGAACAAGAAATAAACTCCTATGATTGGATAGATATATGGATAAGATTCCCCAACTCCCCCAATACACCTGTCACTCAATCACCTATAACTCTTTATTGAGAATAGACTATTTTTTTCTTAGCAGAAAAACTATTCTGCTGGTTTCCCAAATTGCATATCTACCACGTGGGGATCTCAGATCACTCACTTTTATGTCTGGACATTTCTTTCGGAGATTCCACTCCCCAAACTCGTAGCTGAAAGATTAAATCCATTCTGTCTAACACAATTTCTACAACCAGATCCACTACACAAACAAACTGAAGACTATATCATGATTAATGCCCCTTCAAGCAATCCAAATACAGTGTAGGAATCTCTTAAAGCCTATATGTGGGGACAACTCCACTCAACCGTCTCCTACATAAAACGCACAACAGAACAAGAAGAATTCTAACGCAAGCTAAAAATAAACACATACAATGTGGCACCCCAACCACACAGACTGCTTGGCTCCAGGCCCAACAAGATGTATAATAATATGAAGGCCAACCGCAAACAATTCTTTTCCAGGCAAAACTTCTTCGAAAATGGGGGCCACTCAGCTAAACTTTTAACTTAATTAAAGATCATAAGCAATCCAACACTATTCCAGCTATACAGACACCACAGAATACACAGGTCCACACTACACCCCAAATACTAGAAAACTTCTCTAATTTTTCAACAAATTATATGAATCCCAAATAACCCAGAAATCTCTCAGTACCTGTCAGAGATCGACCTACCAACTCTTAGCACAGAGCAGAGAATGATTCTAGAGACCCCTATTACACTCATGGAAATACAGAACGCCACAGACTCTATGCCCAACAATAAGACTCCTGGACCAGACGAACTCCCAATTAAGATTTATAAAAGATACCAAACACAACTAAACCCTCTACTAGATATGTTTAATCATGCACACCATACGGGTCTCTTACCCCACTCACTCTATAGTGAAACAACTGTAGTAATCCCCAAGGCCACTAAGAACCCCCTAGAATGCGCTTCCTAGAGACCTATCTCCTTACTGACCTCCGATTATAAAATATTGGCCAAGATTCTCACACAGAGATTTAAAACTGTGATACTATCTATAATTCATCCGGATCAAACTGGCTTTATGCCAGGCAAATCCACATCTATAAATCTACCCCTCTATGACTCTAATACAAACACAAATAGATCACAATAATTCTGATGAACAAATAATGCTCTCTCTTGATGCCAATAAGGCTTTCGACTCTGTAAAATGGCCATATCTTATAGAAGCTCTAAGATGTTTTGGTTTTGGGAATAACTACATAAAATGGATTCAAATCTTATATGCATCACACTCAGCTCAAATCCAAATTAATGGGAATCTCGTTGCAACCTTCCAATTACATAGGGGCACTCAACAGAGTCTGACTCTGGTGCTAATCTTTTCCTCCATACTATTTGATTGATTTTAACATGATGTGCGAATAAAGAATCTGTTTCTAATCAAATGGGCTGCTTGAATGTTGGATCAGGAATCATGTTTAAGTGGTGCCAAGCCAGGTTCGTAGGACAATATTGTGAGATTGTTTTTTAACTTTTTATGCACTTTCAGTACTTAATCATATTTGTATATTTATATATTTGCCGATTTAAGCACTTTCTTAACAGCACTAGCATTTTTCAGCACTGGACAGCGCCCCCTTAGCCAGGCACCAGCATAAACAGCAACTCCTTTCAGCACTTGGACAGTGATGCTCTATCACCAAGCTTAACTTTGTATAATAGTTTGCATCTGCACTGTTCGGACAGCGTGTGCGCTGTTCCTTTTAATAATCATGCTTACCTAACCATGTACCTTTGGGGTGGGGATAACAATAGGTACTAACATATAAGAACCATGGCACTTACCTTTTATCTCACTTCCTGATGACGGTCCAGCCAAAAGACCAAAACACATAGATTGCCGTGAGTTTTCAATAAAAATCTATTATATATAATGACCAACTGTTAGTATGCAATCTGCCTCTCAATCATTTCTTTGCCCGGTGCTATACCAATTTGTGATTATTTATATTTATCTATCCATATAATAGTGCACACTAGGACTAGTTTCAAGTGCTTTTATTTATTTACCCATTTTATTCTACTGGTATTGCAAATCAGCTAATTCAAACTCTGCACAGCAGTTATAATAATTTACTGTGGTGTTTGAACTGAACTATAACACACTGTATAATGTTATGATAAGTATATCAAAATTCAAAACACTGGATACAAATATCTTCCTGTATAAATTCATCAGAACAAATGTATAAAGAAAGCAGAAAAATATGATAGTCTTTTGCAACAAATATAAGATTGATAATACAGTATCTGCCTTATCTAGATTGGTGCACAGTGGGAAATATGTGGGTGTATGTTTAGCTATATATGAATACAGAGGATATAAAATCTTTATAAACACTACTATAAAATTTAGGGATTTGTACAAAAAAAAATAAAGGCAAGATGTTAAAAATAAAAGAAATCTTATGAAATCCTGGTTCTATTAGTGTCACATCCCCTAAATGAATATTTTACACTATATACAGAGGCAGAAGGGAACCTATTGGGTTTATCCCAATAGGTATTAGAGGGGACATATATACACACATCTTTTGGATTGTACTGGAAGTGTTCGTGCTTTAGAAATACATGTTAAATATACATAAAGTGCAGCCTAACATCTAGATAAGACAGACATTATCCATCTTATATTTGCTATATAACACTATTACATTTTTCTGTTTTGTTTATAAAATCTATACAGGAATATATTTAAATCCAGGGTTTTGAGAAATGGGTGAAAATGCTAAAATGCGTTCCGCCTGTGGACCTGAAAAATGGTCTGGGAAAAACGTACATACATCCAGAAGTGTAAAAAAAATAACTTTCCTCACAATCGAACTATTTTTCGAGATTATACATTTTACTTTAGAGGGAAATTTCACCAAAATTTTAGAAAATTTGAAGTTTAAAGGATCTGAATGTAACAAATTCTGTTTAGAAAATAATCTGATTGGTTAGTATACCAATCAGATTCTTTCTGAAAGAATCTGATTGTATCCAATCAGAATTGGTTACAATCAGATACTTTCAGAAAGAATCTTTTTGGTATGCTTTCTGGAAGAATCTGATTGTAACTAATCAGAATTGGTTACAATCAGATACTTTTAGAAATTGGTATGCTTTCTGGAAGAATCTGATTGTAACCAATTGTGATTGGGAAAGAATCTGATTGGTATACTAACCAATCAGATTCTTTCTTAAAGAATCTCATTGTAACCAATTCTGATTGGTAAATAAGCTGATTGTAACCAATTAGAATTAGTTATAATCAGATTCTTTTAGAAATAATCTGTTTGGTATAGTAACCAATCAGATTCTATTCTAATCATAATTAATCAGGGCCGGATTTACACTTTAGAGCCTGGCGCCCTTAGCCCCATCCCTAAACACAGACCACACTCCCAAACCACACCCATTTTCTCTTTTGGGGGAAGAAAATAAACTATAAAGGGGTTGGATTGGGTGAAGGAGATTGACAGCCGCCCCTCCAACCTCAGGCGCCCCTAGACACGTGCCGACTGTGCCTAATGGTAAATCCGGCCCTGGAATTGGTTACAATCAGATTTTTTCAGAAAGAATCTAATTGTCTTTTCCCCAGAACATTTTCCAGGTCCCAAAACTATTTACAGTAAGTTACTGTATAATTTGTAAAAAATGTTCAAAAATTCTTTGAAATTTTCTTTGAACTGTCAAACGCATCTCGAAAAAATCTGCAAAGCAGAATTCCCACAAAATCCGTGAATCACGGAAATCCATCGCCGAACTGGGTTCAGATCCACGATCTGGTCCATCTCTTTTCTTGATCTATTTATTGTAACATTGTATAGAGTGTTATAGTTGAGTAGAAACACCACAGTGAAATACAACTGTTGTGCCGAGCTTGAATCAATCTTCCCCCTTCAATTTCCAACCAATAATAGATCAATAGAAGATCCATTGGATTATTCTATAATTAAAGTTATCAATCTGTCTTTCAATACTCACCCTCCCCATTAAGGCTGAGGCTACACTACAATGCACCAAATTGTGCACACAATCGTCATTGCGCACGTGATTTTTGTGCGTTTTCGTGTGCGTTTTGCGCATGGAATTTTGCCGTTTTTCATTACAGAAACGCATGCGTTAAGGCACCAAAAATGGTGAACACGTGCATTACCAAAACACAAACGTACACGCAATCGCATGCACATCGGAAATCGCGAGAATTTTTGTGTTCCTGCAATTTCCATTTATGCGAAAATGCATGCACAAAAAGCACACTACTGTGGCCTAGCCCTTACAGCTGTCACCAGGGATTAGTTAGAGAGGGATCACTATTGGTAAATGTGTTAGAGAGGGATCGCTATTGGTAAATGTGATAGAGAGGGATCACTATTGGCAAATGTGTTTAGAGAGGGATCACTATTGGTAAATGTGTTACAGAGGGATCACTATTGGTAAATGTGTTAGAGAGGGATCACTATTGGTAAATGTGTTAGAGAGGGATCACTATTGGTAAATGTGTTAGAGAGAGATCACTATTGGCAAATGTGTTTAGAGAGGGATCGCTATTGGTAAATGTGTTACAGAGGGATCACTATTGGTAAATGTGTTAGAGAGGGATCACTATTGGTAAATGTGTTAGACAGGGATCACTATTGGTAAATGTGTTAGACAGGGATCACTATTGGTAAATGTGAGGACCTATAAAGAACCCAGACTATCCTGTCATGTTTCCGTCTTATTACATTTTATCAGTTCAGGACACAGGTTCATGGCTTCTATGGGGTCTAATGCTTAAATAATGTAATAAACCATTAAGAAACTCACTTCATTGTGTGTGAGAAGTGGGCATGGAGATGTTTTCCTTTCAGTCCCCCTATCATTTATAGAAGGGATGAGCAACCAGTAGATCTCCAGATATTTGAAAACTACAACTCCCAGCATTCCTCTACAAGCACTCTGTAGTTAGGGAAATCAAACTACAACTCCCAGCATTCCTCTACAAGCACTCTGTAGTTAGGAATTCTGGGAGTTGTAGTTTCCAAAACATCTGGAAATCTACTGGTTGTCTATCCCTGATGTATAGATATCCTGTTCCTGTCCAGCAAACAGCAGCTCTCCTTTGTTTCTATTGAGAGGGGAGGGGTGGGGTGAGGTGAGAGACTGTCACATGTTTTACAAAGGAAGTGAAATATAAGTCTTGCAACTTCCTACTAACTTCCTACTAACACTCAGAAAATGTTTTGATAGGCTAACACTGCTGTCAATCTAATATTAAGCACACCATTGGATACAACACTAAAAGGGAAGTGAGAAATATGTTCCTTTGTAAGCTTCCATTGCCTCCCTGTAAAACTTCCTGGGGTGTGGCTTAACAGTCCATTTTGAAGATTCCATTACAAAACAGGAGTGGGGTCTACTAAGTACTTTAATTTATTTATAGATTTTGCCTTATTTACATTTCTATATACTTTAATGTCATTACTACATATTTGTTAATATTGAAAAAACGATTTATTTAGTGCTTTAACAACACATAAACACTGTCCCTATGTATATTACTTTTATCCACCCCCACCAACATAGTACCTCCGAAAAAACCCAATGTATTCCCCATAAATTTCTAAATTTATTTATATAATATAAGGGATAAGGGATATCCCTTATATTATATAAATATATTTGTATCTTCATAGGAGATTGCATTGAGTTTTTAGGAGCTACTAATGTGGTGGGGGGATATATGATATTACATATAGGAAAGGTGTATAGGTATGTGTGTACTATCTCACTATTACCATTTAAATGCCGATCAATAAATTTATATAAAGTATTGCACTGACTTATATTAGATACAACACAAAATATGAAAAATACATAAACTTACTTACAGAGCTGAGATCCCTATTTCAAAATGGAATGGTCAAATGGCATCTTAAACCACACCCCTGTGTCTGCTCCATGTGAAAGGAAGTGTAATCCAGAAAAGGTTTCTGTCTGCTAAACAGGATGTGATGTGTATTGTAATGGACATATAGAATCCTTATATACCATTTCCAGCCTGCAGGTGGTGTCAGTGAGTAATAAAAGACAAGACATCCCTGCTCTCTATGGCTAGGAGGACAGAAAGTAAAAGTAGATTGAGGTGTGTGCTTTGGAGAGATATTGAATGTAACACCAGATCCTGTGTATAAGACCCTATGTATAAGATCCTGTTACCACCTGTTGGGAGGACAGATTACTGGACAGACAATTTACCTTATTGAATACAAACTTTGAGGTAACAGATAAGTGTACACCAACCTACAAGGACACACAATATACAGGCCTGGTCAGTATTCAAAGTGGTGCACCATAGGCAGGGACACCCCTGATTACTGCACATGTTATGTGGGTAACCTCTGGGGTAAAACTCTGCTTTGTGTCAGACCACCAGAGTAACACACTGTGTGCCATGCTACCCATAATCATTCCATAAAGCAGTGATCTGGTACAAATTGGTGTTTGTCACAAACTTACCTGCTGCTCTGATGCAGCGCCGCTCTGGTCACAGCCGGGGGCGCTTCCGGCGTGATGACGTCACAACGCTGATGCATCTCCTGGCGCAAACTTTGAAAAGCCGTCCTCCTCTATGTGCCTGATTGTATCTCCGCTACCCCTGGCTCCTGTACACATCCTGCTACTTACCCTTCCCGTTTCAGAGACTATACCTACCTTGCCTGTTCCTGTGACCACTTACCTAGCCTGTTCCTGTGCCTACTTATCCTGCTTGTTCCAGTACTTCTACTCCAGCATCTTGAGTTCCAGAATCCGGTCTACAGTTCCCAGCAGCACCTTGTTCCAGTATCCAGCCTACAGTTCCCAGCAACACCTTGTTCCAGAATCCAGCCTACTGTTCCCAGCAGCCTCTGTGTCCTGCATTTTCCAGACTATCAGCCTCCTCCTAAAAGCGTACTTGTGAGTACCACGGCCGTCAAGGCCATATTCCTTGCAGTGTTGCAGCGGTGCTGGTTTATTCTCCCTGTTTTCTCTGTATATTTGTTCTCTGTATTAAAGGGCATCTATACCAAAAAATAGGTTATTTTAAATTGACCATAACTGGAAACTATAATTCTTCCCAACCACCACTGTATAATTTTTTTGTTGATCTGCCCCCTATTTCTTTAGCTATCCAATCTAAAACTTCTTATATTTCAGATATCAAGTTCCTTGCTGTCAAAAAAAACTATTCTTCTGTGAGTAGTTTTACTGTAGCTGGAATGGTGACAGAGTTTTGACCTTCGGAATGCTGTGTGCAGGCTTGACAGTTGGTTTGTAGGAAAAAGTCAGGTCGGAAGGAAGTGGTTAAAAGAGGGAGGGGGATACTGCTCCTAAACAAAATGTGTGCTGGATTGAAGGCATGCAGCAACACACACAAATCAGAGTAAGTGCTACTTACATGTATTCAATTATTGCTTAAAGGGTAAGTCCAGCCCCAAAATGAAAACTTACATACAGGTAAATCTCCCCCCAAAACCCTAAATGGTAATAGTTTGAAATATGAAATATATAATTCTAACCTGAAATACTGCACAATGTTCTGTTTACCCTGTTTCTGCTTCCTGGTTCTTCCAATTATGGATTTAACAGTTGACATCACAGCCAATGACTGAATGTTAATCCCCTGTCGGTCTCTTCTGAGCATGCCCAGGCTCAGTACAGGTTTTTAAATTGCTCAATTTCCATGAGGCACCCAGAAGCATAGCAGGCATACAGTAATGAATTCATAAGACAAACTATGATATATCAACATATTTTAAAGAGGCCATTCTTTCTAAAGGATGTTCTTATGAGGGTGGAGTTGTCCTTTAAAATGAGGCAAAGTAATTTTTTCAGTAAAGTCCCTTTAAGCTATGGAGGCTGCTACTGATAGTATTGATTTAAATCCTCCTGTCCTGGTACCTGCAGATGAAATTCCCCAATTACACTCCGTAGCTCTACCAGGCCCAATTGCCAAACCTATTTTTAACCCTGATCCATTTGATAGGGTAACTAGGGAGTGGACTGATTGGCTAGAACAATTTGAATTGGCAGCCACTATTAATGGTTGGGATGAAGGTGCTCGCTTGCAAGTCCTTAGCCTTTTGCTTAGTGGTAAAGCCAGGCAGGTATACCAAGGATTTACTGTAACACTGAAATAAAAAGCAGTTATCAGCTATTAAAAATTGCTCTGAAGCAATTTTTTCAATTAGATCTGTATAAAAGAGTATATAAAGGATAAATCCATTTCTTTAGGTAAACTGGGAATGAGAAATGTTTGTTTATACGTCAGATTATTAGGGCAATGCTATTATAATAACATGATGCTGTGAGGTACCTTCTGTTATAATATATGAAGAACCATCACCACTTGCCATGGTGAATACTAATAAGTATGAACATAGCATGTTAAGTTTTAACCACACAGTGTGGCAGAATTGCCTGGGTCTACTCTCAGACCTGCAGGATTATCCTATTTGGTTCCTCTGGAAGCTGGTGACTGTCTCAGTAACAGTTTAAAATATACCTGCTTAAAGATTCTATATCCACTATATCCACACATAGGAAAACATACACACACATCATTTCCATTGTGCACACTTTTGCTAGTATATTATATATATATATATATTGTGAGAGAAATGCTGGGATAGTGGTGGAAGGTGTTTATATTTCCCCCAGATTTCTCTCTTATGTGTATTTAGCTCCAGGGTAAGTAGCTCAGTAGTGAAAGGGTGTTCTTTCACTGCATTTGGCTTTTTGAAAAAAGCCGGTAAAAGGGGCCCTGGAGCGAATGGAAGTGAGCGGGTGGGACTTCCATTCACCAGACTATCCAGGCTTTTGGTGATCCTGGCTAATTAATAGCCTCATTAGGCTGCAGGGGGAAAGCCTTTGAATAAGGTGTCTCAAGGGTTCTTTCTCTCTCTTCCAGGGAACTGTCTGGAGGCAGTAAAGGAGAGAGCCAGACACAGTGAGGAACTAACTGTTATACGGTGTTTCAGAGTTGGATATTAGGTCTTCTCTGTCACATAGAGAGGGAATTCTGAATGTTAGTTAGAGCCGAACGGGCTAGGATTTATTTTTATGTTTTGTTTATGGATGTACCACTGTGCTCTGGACTGGTGAAATAAAGCTGATTGCAGTCAGCTTAAACCTGGAACTGTTGTTCACAAACTGTTGTTTTTTTCGTCTGGAGTCATTCTGGTCTTTGCAATCTACGCAACCCCCCAAGAAACTGTACCTTTTGGGCAAGCCCCTTTACATGTGGTGGAGGATGTTTTGGCAATAAAATCCAGCAGCAAAGAAAGAGAAAAAAAAAAAAACACATTGGGTTTTTTTTCTGTTTTTTTAAAGGGACAGAAACCCAATCTCAAATCTTTTCACCATAAAGAGTTTTGCTGTGTGACATTATGGAGGACGTTGTCAAAGCCCTAATACAGGCTACAGCAGCACAGCAAGAGGCCACCAGAGTTCAGCAGCAACAGCTGGTGGCAAACCAAGAGGCACAGCGACAAGACCGTGAACTCCTCAAAGAGGTAGTGCAGCAGCTGGCTGCAAGGAATGTGGAAGCACCTCCTCCAGAAACGCCTAACGCCTAAACAAAATGCTATACGTGCTAGCTACTATCTTCAAAAACTGACAACAACTGATGACGTTGAAGCGATAGCGGAACGAGAGGACTGGCCTACAGAACAGTGGGCGAGCCTGGTAGCCCCCTTTTTATCTGGAGAGCCACAAAAAGCCTATTTTGATCTGGATCATGCAGCTGCCAATGATTATGACAAATTAAAAGCGGAGATTTTGGCCCGGCTGGGGGTAATGCTGGCAGTCCGTGCACAGGGTGTTCATCAATGGATGTTCTTAGCAGACAAGCCTCCACGCTCCCAGACGCATGACCTAATTCATCTAACTAAAAAATGGCTGCAGCCGGAGACCCTCACAGGGCCACAGATCGTGGAGAGGTTAGAGATGGACAGATACCTAAGGTATCTGCACCTTTGCGCAAATGGGTAAGCCATACTGAGCCAACAACGGCGGACCGGCTTGTGGAGATGGTAGAGAGGTACACTGCTGCAGAGGAGCTGCTAGTTCTCAACCAGTAGAGCGCCCCCGAGCTGCCAGGGAAAAACTTTCTGGCATAGCCAGCAAACTTCCTGCATGGAAAAACAGCTGATAAGAGTATGCCCCATTGAGAGTCTACAGGTGCTAGCCCCAGAGACGGGCAAAATGCATCAGGGGGAACCCCTCCTCGCAGGGGGCCTAATAAGGACTTGGTGCGGTGTTTCAGGTGTAATATGTTGGGACATTTTGCTGCAGACTGCAGCCTAACGGATGAACCTATGCATTGCTGGATTCTGGCAGTCAGGCTACCCTAATGAAATCTATGTTGGTTGACACTCCTCAGGCAATGCCTGATACTATAGGGGTCACATGTATACATGGGGATACTCGCGAGTATTCTATGGCTATCGTGGAAATCAGAACTTCCTACGGGACATTAATGTATCCCGTAGGGTTGGTTCCCACTTTACCACATGATGTAATTTTGGGGAGGAATTTCCCACACTTTTGGAAATTGTGGAAGACTGACAAGGTTATAGACCAACCTTGCTTAAAGGAAAGCACCCCCAAATCCAGAAATAAAATGTCTGAACAGGAGGGTGTCGCTACGATAGATTTTCCCTTCTCTGTTTTAGCGGGGGAATCTGATGAGGTAGACGGGGAACCCCAAGCAAACCAGAGGGTACCAGGTGGTGAAGACCATGTAGAGCCGATGGGGCGAGACAATGACATGCCTGACTTAGAGATTAGGAGGGATAATTTTGTGTCTGAACAGTTAAAAGATCCCACACTGTCCAGAGCAAGGGCCAACGTAAAAATTATAGATGGGAAACCCATAGACCCGGACTCTAGGCCTTCTTGTCCCTACTTGTCCCTACAACATGACCTACTATATTAGGTGGTAGAAAAGGGAAATGATTTAGTTGAGCAGCTGGTTGTTCCTAAACCTTACCGGCGTATAGTACTTGACCTTGCCCATAAACATGTGATGGGTGGACATTTGGGGGTAGAGAAGACAAAGGAGCGAATTTTGCAACGGTTTTTCTGGCCAGCACTCCATAGAGAAGTCGAAGAATACTGTGGTTCCTGTCCAGAATGCCAGTATTCAGCCCCTAGGCCGCATTTTCGTAGCCCTTTGGTCCCTCTCCCTGTGATAGAGACACCATTTGAGAGGATAGCTATGGATTTGGTGGTCCCGATAGTAAAATCTGCCCGGGGGAATAAGCATATATTAGTAATAATGGATTATGCTACCCGCTACCCCAAGGCCATTCCTCTACGTAATACCTCCTCTAAATCTATTGCTAGAGAGTTGGTACATGTCTTTAGCCGGGTAGGAATTCCACAGGAAATACTTACCGACCAGGGCACACCTTTTATGTCCCAGGTCATGAAGGAGCTGTGCAAGTTATTCAAAGTGGTCCAACTACGCACCTCTGTATACCACCCCCAGACTGATGGGTTGGTGGAAAGGTTTAATAAAACCCTCAAAAATATGCTCAAAAAGGTGGTGGACAAAGATGGGAAAAATTGGGATTACTTGCTACCGTATTTAATGTTTGCTATCAGGGAGGTCCTTCAATCCTCTACGGGGTACTCACCTTTTGAATTGTTGTATGGTAGACACCCTAGGGGCTTGTTGGACATAGCAAAGGAGACCTGGGAAGGACAACCCACCCCCTTTAAAAGTGTCATTGAACATATATGCCAAATGCAAGACAGGATAACAGCAGTACTGCCCATAGTGAGGGAACACATGGAGCAGGCACAAGAGGCCCAACAGAGAGTGTATAATAGGGGTGCCACAGTACGCAACTTTTCCCCGGGTGATCGAGTCTTAGTGCTTATACCCACGGTAGAAAGCAAATTTTTGTCAAAGTGGCAAGGACCCTTTGAAATCCTTGAAAAAATGGGCGAGGTAAATTATAAGGTTAGCCAACCAGGTAAAAGGAAACCCGAGCAGATTTACCACGTCAATCTTATAAAACCTTGGAAAGAAAGAATGGCCTTGTTCACTAAGCCTACTGGGTCACTAAGTGCAGAACCCCTAGTGCCAGAGGTTAAGGTGGCCGACTCCTTGTCAGATACTCAGAGGAAAGAAGTACAAACCTTTTTAATCAGGAATAGAGATGTTTTTTCTGAGAAGCCGGGACGAACCTCTTTGGCAAAACATGACATCATAACTGAGCCTGGGGTAAGGGTTAATTTAAAACCTTATAGGGTACCTGAAGCTAGACAAGAAGTCATATCTCAGGAAGTTAAAAAGATGATGGAATTGGGAGTTATTGAGGAGTCGCATAGCGACTGGTCCAGTCCTATTGTTTTAATTCCAAAACCGGACGGGAGCTGGCGCTTCTGCAATGATTTTCGAAAATTAAATGCTGTCTCCAAGTTTGATGCCTACCCTATGCCATGGGTGGATGAATTAATTGATAGACTAGGGACAGCCAGGTATCTTAACAACCTTAGATTTGACGAAGGGCTATTGGCAGATTCCCCTAACTGACCAAGCCAAAGAGAAAACAGCTTTCAGTACTCCAGAAGGTCTGTTCCAGTACGTTGTATTACCGTTTGGTCTACATGGTGCCCCGGCCACCTTTCAACGTACCATGGACCAAATATTAAGGCCCCATAGGCAGTATGCAGCGGCTTACCTGGATGACGTGGTTATCCATAGCCCAGATTGGCAATCCCACCTACCTAGAGTACAGGCAGTGCTGGATTCCATACGTAAGGACCGGATTGACAGCCAACCCAAATAAATGCAGCATAGGCCTGGAAGAAGCCAAGTATTTGGGATATCACATTGGTAGAGGGCTAGTTAAGCCTCAGCTTAACAAGGTGCAGGCAATTCAAGACTGGCCTAGACCAGTAACAAAAAAACAGGTTCGAGCTTTTTTGGGAATCACCTGCTCTGGCGGCCGCATGCTCCGCATCCTCTGCTGGCTGACGTCACTACTCGGCGCCGGGAAGTGAGGCCGGCGCTGAGTAGTGACGTCAGCCAGCAGAGGAAAGTGGAGCATGTGGCTGCCGGAGCAGAGAAGAGGATCCAGAGCAGCCTGCAGGGGAACATGTGGAGCAGGTAGCAGAAGGCAACTGTGGGGACTCAGAAGGGGGGGAAGTAGAGTAATTCCTGCAGTGGCTATACCTTGCCACTGCAGATGTTTGTAAACTACAACTCACAGCAACTAAAGCATGCTGGGA
Source organism: Hymenochirus boettgeri (assembly GCA_019447015.1). Classification (NCBI taxonomy): domain Eukaryota; kingdom Metazoa; phylum Chordata; class Amphibia; order Anura; family Pipidae; genus Hymenochirus; species Hymenochirus boettgeri. The sequence continues at coordinate 100,209,050 of CM033473.1, read as the reverse complement.
GGTATAGTTTCCAAACATCTGGAGTGGCAAGGAATGAGGCTTTAGTTGCCTTTTAAATGGACATAAGAATTCCCATACAGTAATAGCCAAATCCAGTATGGTTATTACTGTATGGGACTTCTGATGTTCATTTAAAGGGCAACTAAAGCCTAAAAACAATACAGAATCAGAAGGAGGATGATATCTATTGCTGCCTTCTGATTCTGTATTGTTTTGAGGCTTTAGTTGCCCTTTAAATGGACAGCAGCATTCCCATACAGTAATCCCATACAGTAATAACCATACTGGATTAAGTCCAGGGAGCATTTATTAAAAATGCTGCACCAGCAGCACTAAATAGTTATATCAATGTTAACAAATATGTAGTAATGACATTAAAGTATATAGAAATGTAAATAAAAAATCTATAAATAAATAAAAGTACTTGCACAGTCCCCACTCCTGTTTTGTAATGGAATCTTCAAAATGGACTGTTAAGCCACACCCAGGAAGTTTTACATGTAAGCTATTACATGTATTACATTTTTATTGTGTGTTTTTAATCTTTTAACAATGTTTCATCACATTGTATTGGACTTGAACTGTTCCTATAAATAGCCCAATGCTTAAATCATTACGTCAAAACCTGAGGACGGCTTCAAGCTGTAACATGTTGATGTAACGTGTGTGTAACTTTCTTTCAATAAAAGTTGTTTTATCTTCTAATAAGACCTGAGTGCCTTTGATCTGTTGGATATACTTTGTCTCTGAACGGCACCCAGGCTAAAATAATCTGGAATGGAGTGCTGGCTGCTAGCCATGATATATATATATATATATATACACAAGTATCATGTGATCTCATTATTATAAGTGAATACATGTGTGAATCAAGGTTTTCCCTCGGATATATTTCATTAAAGTGCACAAAATGCGGTAAGATGCAATAAAACCACTAGGGGTCAGCCCTTCATCAAAGTACATAAAAGTGCTCATGTGCTATAGATATACATATATCAATACACATGGATCAAAATTTTAAGTGATTAAAATAGCTGGGTAACTAAGAATGGAGTAAAAATAGTGACAATGGTAAATGTAGTAGTGCTGTGGCAAGTATACACCTATATGTGTAACGGGTATAAAAATAAGGACAGAATCGTGTCCAAAGGCAATATAGATATAAAGGTAAGAGTCTAATCCCTTCACACCCGTTTTATTGTGTGCCTACCATTTGGTCTTTTCTTTGCTTAAATATTTATTTGTGCATCAACGCGTTTCGGCTGACACAGCAGCCGTCCTCAGGGTGTGACTTCAATACAAGTAAGTGAATTATAAAACCTTGGATAAGACCCAACCCTCCCTGTGCTCCTCCCACCACATCTTAACCCTAAGTATACCAACTGCAGCCGGGTAACTTACATCGTGACCATAACTAATACCACTAGTGTGTAAGGACTCATAAAAATTCTATTATTTTTTACAACAACCTAATACCATTTCCACATAATTTTATACAGATAAAAATAGTAAAAACCACCTGTGTCATTCATTAGTGGTACATAAATAAGTAAAACCCCATGTGCTCTATAAGTACTATGTACTCTATAAATACTAAAAAGTTTCAATAAATACAATCAAAAGTATAAGCATACTGATATATAGTTTCAACAACTCTGTTAGTAATTGAATAAGCAAACCCTTATTTGAGATATACAATACAAAGTGGCAACCTAATCCCACCCAGGCAAACTACTGAATACAATGCCTATATTCATAGAAAGATCCTAATACAGGATAAACCAAATACGTCTACTACCTGCCCATGTTTTTAGATGGCAAATAAGAACGTGCCATCAAGGCTAACTAAGTCTACAAATATTGTGCCCAATGCATGTATACCATATCAAAGATGATCATCACACCCCTGAGGGAATATATATATTACCACTTGCTGGCTCCTACCCCCGCATGAACTTGGGATACCAACCTAAATCTTATACCCTTGAAATCAAATGCACATTTTCATAAGAAACATGCAAGGCCATATTGCTCATTGAGCCCCCTAGGTGATAAAGTACCCAATTTTTTAATCCAGAAGGCTTCCCTTTGTAGTAATCTTTTGCCTCTTTCAATAGGGTTATTTATACCGACCACCTGGTGGATCACCATCGTCCTGAAGGTGGCAAGCGAATGGCCCCTTTCCCTAAAGTGGCGTGCCACTGATTGCTCCCCATATTTCTTTTCCTTGATAGGGTCACTGGGGTTACGAGTGTGCCCACTTGCAAGTGCCGCCCGAATTGAGGAACGATGGTTAGCCATCCTTTCCCTAAGCGATTTTGTGGTTTTACCCACATAGTACATACCACATGGGCATATGATAATATATATGGCGTCAGTGCTGAGGCAAGATAATTTAAATTTAATTTTAAATCTACGGCCAGTGTAAGGATGGGGAAAATCTCCACCCAAGATCCCAAGATCATATGACTTGACAGCCAATACATTTGAAACAACCTTCCTTTTTTAGGGGAAGCCACGTTCCAACAGGATTACTTTTTTGGGGGTCCAAATCTGTCTTAACTAGTAGGCTTCATAGGTTCCTACCCCGTCTGTGTGCAAACATTTGATAAAGCTCTTTAAATGGGAGGGAACTATCCCTCTTTGGTAGTTCCCAATGTTTCCTGACACTACGCTTGATCCCACTGGTGTAGGGGGAATATTGTATAGAATGAGGGATACTGCTCTGCCCTGCCCTCCCCGTGCTGGTACTATTATTCTTGACCACACCAGCCACATGCTCTAGTGCCCTCCTTTTTTGGACTTCAATTTCTTTGGGATGGTATCCACGATCCCTAAATTTATTGGCCATGTGCTGCAATTGCTCTGGTTTTATCAGAGTTATTAGTCAAAACCCTGAGAAATTGGGAGAATATAACTCCCCTTTTTTGATGAGGGGGGTGATAACTCCGGGCGTGCAGTAGCGTATTCCTATCAGTAGGTTTTGAAAATAAACAGGTCTTAAATCCAAACTCGTCTTTAGTGATTCTGATGTTCAGGTAGTCAATGGTCACTTCGTGTGCCACCATAGTAAATTTTACTGTGGATTTATGAGAATTTAAACTGTCCACCACAAACTGGCACTCTTCCATTGGACCATCCCATAGTATAAACACATCATCGATATAGCGTCTATAAATCAATAGCTTATTCCCAAAAGTCGGAAAAATATAACAATTTTCAAAATTCTTCATATATAGATTAGCGGAGGAGGGTCCAACATTGGACCCCATGGCAGTCCCAGTGACTTGATTGTAATACTCTCCTTCAAATCTAAAATAGTTGTTCTGGAGGGTAAAAGTTAAGAGTTCCATAAGGAATTCAATAGGGGGACCCCTATGGCCACCCTTAACCAACGCCTGCCTACAGACTTCAACTCCTTCAGTCTGAGGGATGATGGTGTGCAGACTTTGGACATCCAGAGTCATCAGAGTGGTATTTAGTAGGGGACCCTCGTAGGCCTTGAGAATCTCCAATAATTGTCTGCTGTCCCGAAGATAGGATAGCATGTTGATCACCAACGGTTGTAGATAAAAATCGACAAACTTGGCCACAGGTTTTAGTATAGACCCCAACGACGACACGATAGGCCGCCCCGGGGGTTTCTTCAAATTTTTATGAATTTTGGGGACACTATAGATGATTGGTACCTAAGGTACTTCGGTGATCAGGAATTTGCTCTCTGATTCACTTCATCTATTGGAGAGAGCCGTACCAATCAAACAGTCCAATTTTGATTTCAAAGATGTAGTGGGGTCACCCTCAAGTAGCACATATGTGCTTGTGTCCCTCAATTGGGACAATAATTCCGAGGTATAATATTGACGGTCCAGAAGAACTATGGCCCCGCCTTTATCAGCGGGCCGGATTACTAAATTGGGGTCCTCTCTCAATGTTCGCCTCCCTTTCCCCTTTAGTAAGGTTGTGTCTATGTCTAATCGTAATTTTGTAGATATCTTCTTCAATGTCAGTTTTTACCATATTGGAAAATACTTTAATTGCTGCTGCCATATTAGGTGGTTCATATTTACTAGGTACTCTAAACAGTGTGGGTTCTGAGATGGAATTAAGGAACTGGTCCTTCAGGTTCAAGAGTCGCTGGAACCTAAACAGGTCAACATCATCAGCAAGTTGGTCATGATTAGGCATGGGTACAAAGGACAACCCTTAAGATTAAATTCATCGTTATTTAAAACATGGTTACTTAAGTTATAAATAGCATCTAGTTGCGGGGATGCCTTGGCGGTTTGCCTCTTGTTCTTGTATCCACCCCTCCTGGTGGCCCTCCTTGGTGGTCCCTTTGTGTGCCCGACCGTGTATTTACCCCTAAAAAATGCTGATCAGGGGGTTGGGTAGGTTTAACTATGGGTTCCGTTCTAGAGACATTGTCACTGTCAGATGGAGATTCATCAGAACTGTCACATGTACGTAAAGCCCTTCTTCGTAAGGGCCTGCGGCGAGTGTTAGGTCTACCATTACCGCTTAACCATCCATACACTCTCTTTTGTGCATAATCCTCCTCTACTTTGGACAATTTTTTCTTTTTAAATGTTAGGAGCTCCTCTCTGTATTTATTCACCTGTGCATTGATTTTTGCCAAAAAAAAAGGGGGAGTCATATTCTCCCAATTTCTCAGGGTTTTGACTAATAACTCTGATAAAACCACGGCCAATGAGCAATTGCAGCACATGGCCAATAAATTTAGGGACCGTGGATACCATCCCAAAGAAATTGAAGTCCAAAAAAGGAGGGCACTAGAGCATGTGGCTGGTGTGGTCAAGAATAATAGTACCAGCATGGGTGTTAGGTTTTTATATATTCTCTATAATCACTTAGCCTAATACATAGTAACATAGTAACATAGTAATTGAGGTTGAATAAAGACATTCGTCCATCAAGTCCAACCTATGAAACTTCTTTTCTTCCAACCTTAAATGATGTCCACGAGTCCTCTGATATGACCTATTAGTGAACAATGCACCAGAGAGTTCATTGTATGGCCCATTAATATATTTGTACAAGGTTATCATGTCCCCACGCAAACGTCGTTTCTCCAATGTAAACAGCCCTAACTTGTCTAATCTGCCTGCATATTCAAGCCCCTCCATTCCCCTTATTAATTTAGTTGCCCTTCTCTGAACTGCCTCAATTTCCAAGATGTCCCTTTTGTATATGGGATTCCAAAACTGCACCGCATATTCCAAATGTGGCCTTACCAGTGCCTTGTAAAGAGGGAGAATAATATTTTTCTCTCTTGATTCCATTCCCCTCTTTATACAAGACAATATCTTGCTAGCTCTAGCTGTTGCTACCTGGCATTGTTTGCTACAGCTAAGTCTGTTATCTACCAGAACCCCCAAATCTTTTTCCATTTCAGATGCACTTAACACAGATAGCAGCCATTTTGTTCTTTGACTCCATTTTGTCTATCCCTCAATTTACAAGATTCCATGACAAAATCGTCAAAGCGTGAACAATTTCTCTTAACTCTAAGGAACTGTCCATAAGGGATTCCTCTAAAGTTATGAGGGGGATGACTAGAAGTGGCATGTAAGATAGTATTGCCAGCAGAAGGTTTACGGTACATAGTGGTTACAAGGCTAGTATCCTGACAAAATATAGTAATATCAAGAAAATTGAGGGACTTCCCTCCAAAATCAAAAGTAAAAGTCAGATTAAACTCATTATTATTAATACATTCCATAAATTTCGTAAAATCGGACTCAGAGCCTGTCCACATGATGAGTAAATCGTCTATATATCTTTTAAAAGACACTATTTGACGAAATAACTCATTTGATTTTATCAAAGGATAAAGGGTTGTCTCCTCCCACCAACCCATATAGAGGTTGGCGTACGTGGGTGCGAATTTCGCCCCCATCGCCGCCCCCCTTGTTTGGAGGAAGAAGACCCCATCAAACATGAAGTAATTGTGGTTCAATAAGAACCAGACTGCTTCCAATATAAACATTTGTTGCATATAAGTGTAACTACTATATTTCTCTAAATGGTATTTTACCGCCAATATACCCCTGTCATGAGGAATACAGGAGTATAAGGAGCAAACATCAATGGATGCTAGATTAAGATCTCGACTAACATTGATGGGGGTTAGAACTTGTAAAACATGTTTCGTGTCTCGAAGATATGATTCGAGACGCAATACAAGAGGTTGTAATAATAAATCTACAAGATCTGAAACGCCCTCCCCTAGGGACCCAATACCTGACACTATGGGCCTACCTGGGGGGGGCCTTCCCGGTTTGTGGATCTTGGGTAAAAAATGAAAAATAGGGATGATACTGCCTGCCCACCCTATCATCCCTATTTTTCATTTTTTACCCAAGATCCACAAACCGGGAAGGCCCCCCCCAGGTAGGCCCATAGTGTCAGGGTATTAGGGTAGCATCTTCTTTTTGCAGCTCTTCTTCTGGAATTTTTTTTTCTATAAAACAATACATCAATTGTGACTCAACATGGGTAGTGTATTTACTCACCTGCACCAAGTGTACCATCCAATATGTAGGTTGTACATCCCGTAACCTTAAAGCACGCATTAGGGAACATGTTAGAGACATTAAAACCTTGAATGAACGGAGTCCCGTGGCAAGACATTTTTTCCATTGTAATTTTAGTAATCTATCTTGCCTATCAGTACAAGGGATACAGCGCCTACTCCCCTCTCAAGAGGGTAGAAGGGGTAGGAATATGAACTCGGCCCTGAAAAGAGCCGAAGCAAAATGGATTTTTTTCCTTAACACTCGGATACCATATGGCCTTAACAATTCCTTTGATATAACAGGATTTATAGGTTGATTTAAAGTTTTTTAGTAGCATTGGAATTTTGGATTTTGTATCTCTTTTTTGCTATATATTCACCCTAAAAATGCCTGCCAAGATTTTTGCCAATATTTAGGCATTTAATTATAATTATGTTTGTATCATGTTAATGATTGGATTTTTGAATTTATTATTATTTTTGTTTTGATTTTGACTTTGTATTTGTGTATATATTTCTATATTCTGCTGTCATACGCTTTCTTATTATGTTGTGGTATTGTGGTATTGCCTTTTATACCTTGTTTCTTGTGTGGATTTAAGGAGTTTCCGCCGCCCCGGGAGTCAGCTATTTTGCCTATGATTAAGTGCTCAGGTAGCACGAAACGCGTCAGGCCTCTTGACTCGCGGCTTTTAATATGAATAAAGACGGATTTTGATATGGTTCACTGAGAAAATTTCGTGATTTATTGAACAGTGTGCACGCTCCTTCATCTGTGTATTTTCTTGCTTGATAGAGACTTGGTGGACTTGCCAGTGACAGACTCTATGGCTCTCTGTGAAGTGTTAAAATAATAATGGGTTCAGCCACATGGTTCTAGGATTATTGAAATATGTTAATTGTCAAATGTATTAATGATGGTTATTGTCTATCCAGAGCATGGAGGTATGTAAAAAGGTTTCTCTCTCTCCTCAATTGTCTTGCATCAAAAGCTTCAAGTAAATACAACATTGCAAAGACTAAGTTCAATATCTTGGTTGTATAAGAACTGAAGGTGAATATCTGGTCAGCCCCGCCAGAGATAAAGACATATTTGCGTTTCAAACACCCTATAATAAAGCTGAATTGGTCAGCTTTATGAACTTTTACCAACAATGAATCCCAGCCAGCTCTCACTGGGACAAAATGCTCCAAAATGCACAATTAAAGACTGTCCAAACATCATTCTATGGACACTGAAAATGACAAAGAATGTTTAAATAATTGTAGTAACATTTACCTCTGCCCCTGCTCTGAGCCTTCTGAATTATGATAAATCTTTTCATTTGTGTTATAGAGAACATTGTAAAACCATGGTGGCAGTTTTATCACAATATCACAGAGACACCTTGAAACTAGTCACTTATTTTTTCTAAATCATTGGCAGTCACTGTTCAGGGGATGCCTTAATGTTTGTGCACCCCTGCAGCCTGTGCAATGGCCGTTGAGGCCTCCAACTCTATTATACTGGGTACGGAGAATGTTTCATTAACATCCAATCATGTTTTATAAATGCTAAAGAATAGAATATGAACTATCCGATGCCTCACAGAATATGAGGTTATTTTAAATCCATCGTGGTCTTAAAAGTTAGATATATTCAGGTCTTACCCATGGTATATTCCTTTTATTTACTGCATTATTAAATTAATACCCAAGCAATTAATATTTAAATATAGGTGTAAATCTCTCCCCAATCTGATTTGATTCTCTACGAATTAGAGCTGGTACGGTTGTTAGTGTTTGTATATAGTGTATATAGATCTTTAATTCCCAGATTCTGTTTAAAATTTAGTCCCTTACCGTGTTTTGTTTATTTAGCTTAATCTTTTCTTTAACCCGTACCTGTGTTTTGTTTAAGGTTTAAGCTGTTAGTTCACCGATTCCAGGTATGATTTTAATGTAGTTGGTTTTAGTAGAATTTGGCAGTAGATAGTTTATAAATGAGAATGGTGAGCTGACTTTACATTAATTTAATTTGTGGATTGTTATCTTCCTTATGTTTTGGTTGTTTAAATGAAATGATTGTGAGTTCTTTTCATGTTGTTTAAGGGAATGTTATCTCATATATGTGTTAAGTTGCTATTCTTTGCTTCATTTCTTTTTGTTTCTTTCCTGCATTCCCATGTTTCCCTGAGAATGTTATTATTTCAATTTAAGTTTTGTTTTCTCCCGATTCATTTTTTTAAAAGATTTTTTCAAGCATTGCTTTTAGACCTTTGGTCTTTATTAAAGAGGGGATAGTTATAGTAATGATATGGCTCATAAAAGTCTTAGCCACAATGTTTATTGCCCAAATGTATATACTTACTGGTGATTGTGGACAGATTTAGTAAAAAGAAGATGTAAAAACTGTTGCTAAAATTTTGTGTAAGGAAATTATTCCTAAATGAGTTTGTCCCGTTAGGATACACTCAGATAAAGGGCCAGCTTTTACTTCTAAACTAATACAAGAGATTGTGTAATTGAGGTTGATTGAATAGAAGTTTCATATCCCCAGAGTTTAGGTATTCTTGAAAGAATGAACTGGACAATAAAAGAGAAACTTAGGAAGGCTACTGCAGGTTCTTTCAGTAAATGGGATATTTATTTACCAGCTGTATTAGCAGAGATTCGTATGGCCCCCAATTCTATTTCCAAGTTGTCCCTTTTCGAAATTTTAATGGGTAAACCATTCCCTACGCCTTGGGCAGTTAAGATAGGGACATTAATTACAGGTGACCTGGAATTTATCCAGGAAGCTTATGTGGCAAAACTGATTGAAAAATTGAATAGCATCTATGGTGATGTTTGTCTTATTCTTTACCTTCTAGTGCTCCGACGCACCCGTTCAAACCAGGTGATGTGGTCTTGGTAAAGGCGTTACATCAACACAAATCTTTAGAGCCTCCCTGTGACTCGCACAGCTATCTTGGTTGAAGGCAATCCATCGTGGATATATGCTTCCAGAGTAAAGCGCGCACCGAATCTGTTGATTGGAGAACGAGATGACCACCCAGATGACTTCAGAGATGACTTCAGGGATGACTTCAGAGACCACCCAGATGACTTCAGAGATGACAACGCACACACCCTTGAGGAGGAGGATTAAGATGAGCCCAGATTCCAAACCGGTGATAAATTGTAAACTCCAGATGAAATACATTTTCCTGACCTGTTCATTTTTCATCTTATTCTGTGTTTTTTCTATTTTGAGGTTATTAGAATGAAAAGAGCTTCCTGCTCTATTGCTCCCCGTGTTCCATTGTCCCCAGGTAACATCTGGGAGTATATTTCAAAGAAGCTCCTAAACACAACTGATTTTTGTTTAGGAAATGTAAAAAGTGCTCGGGACATTATAAGTACTTGTTTAATCGCTATTCCAGTTTCAGTTCCAACATGTCTCCAATACTATCTGACTGATCAGCACTATAAGATATTGGATCCCAATTATCCGGGAAGGTGGTGTAACCCGCTTAAATTTTCCAGAATACCTCAACAGACCTCCCGTGAACGAACTGTAGATATAGTTATGATTCGGACTCAAAATGTTACTGCAGCTGAAGTTTGTTTTATTTTTATTTGCTCTGCTGATGTAAAATGTGTTTCTGTGAACAATAACATGAAGTGTAATCTCACCTACCAAACGATAACAAATTATTTACACATTGTTTTTTTAGAGAGATGAGTTATGGCCTGTGGGAATGTTAGCTACACTTATTTACCTGCTGACATTTCTGGAGGTCCTTGTGCTATAAGTAGATTAAGTATGGTGATAGTACCAAGCACACATTTGCAATCTTCTTCTTTCCTCTCTGCAGGTCAACGTAATCGCAGGGATCTCATAAATATGCCAGAGCATTGTAAGTCTAATGTACATCCCCTATCTGAAACTGAAGTTGTTGCTTTAGGTGCTAGTATCGTAGGCATTCCAGGTCTAACAATATATACTGGTAGACAATTGCTTTAATTGTTGCATAATCAAGGATGTGAAAGTGTTGAAGGTATGTGCTGCTTTAATCTTTCTGATCATACCCTCACTATTAAATATCAGATCAGTAATTTGCAACAACTTAGCAATCACATCAAATAGATGATGGTAATTTTTTCTATGGAATATGCTTTTTTGGTGGCTACCCTCCTGGGGTCAGCTTTGCAATATTTTTGGTACAATTATAATTATCATATGTGTTTTTCTCTGTTGCTGCTGTCTTCAATGTGCCCCAGAATGTTTTTGTATATTCTCTTCATTTTGTAAGCTTCCTACTAATTGTAAAATTGTTTCTCATGCTGCTATGTATAATGATGTAATTGCTCTGAATACTATTTCCACTGATAATTTTGCTATAAATTACATATAATTTCTGTTTAGTTATCCCTTCGGGATAAAAGGGTGGAACTGTTAGGTTTTTATATATTCTCTATAATCACTTAGCCTAATAGCAGCCATTTTGTTCTTTGACTCCATTTTGTCTTATATTATTGTCGTGTTATTGCAGATGTTTTGTTTCCAAATGTTCTTTCTCATTTGATAACACTTGAGCTTCCCAGTGAGCTCAAGGTCTTTTGCCTCCTACATTGTGTGTCAACCTGACTCTATCTTCACATTCCAAGAGATGTTTTACTACATAATCTGCAGACACTTTGTCTGGCCACGCCCCCTTTTTTTCTTTGTGAAAATCCAATGTAACATCTGAATAAACCCAGTTAGACTTTTACTACAACATTGTGTGGTTCAACTCTATCTCCCGGCGCTGACGGGGCTCTTAGTGGCTCTAAGACAGGCATTAGTGGTCCGGCGTGACTAGTATAGGATATTTATTCTAACAACGGGGAGGGCAGGGCAGAGCAGTATCCCTTATTCTATACAATATTCCCCCTACACCAGTGGGATCAAGCATAGTGTCAGGAAACATTGGGAACTACTAAAGAGGGCCCCCAAAAAAGTAGTCCTGTTGGAACGTGGCTTCCCCAAAAAAAGGAAGGTTGTTTCAAATGTATTGGCTGTCAAGCCTGTAGTCATATGATCTCGGGTGGAGATTTTCCACATCCTTACACTGGCCGTAGATTTAAAATTAAATTTAAATTATCTTGCCTCAGTACTGACGCCATGTATATTATCTTATGCCCATGTGGTATGTACTACGTGGGTAAAACCACAACATCGCTTAGGAAAAGGATGGCTAACCATCGTTCCTCAATTCGGGCGGCACTTGCAAGTGGGCACACTGGTAACCCCAGTGACCCTATCAAGGAAAAGAAATATGGGGAGCAATCAGTGGCACGCCACTTTAGGGAAAGGGGCCATTCGCTTGCCACCTTCAGGTCGATAGCGATCGACCAGGTGGTCGGTATAAATAACCCTATTGAAAGAGGCAAAAGATTACTACAAAGGGAAGCCTTCTGGATTAAAAAATTGGGTACTTTATCACCTAGGGGGCTCAATGAGCAATATGGCCTTGCATGTTTCTTATGAAAATGTGCATTTGATTTCAAGGGTATAAGATTTAGGTTGGTATCCCAAGTTCATGCGGGGGTAGGAGCCAGCAAGTGGTAATATATATATTCCCTCTGGGGTGTGATGATCATCTTCGATATGGTATACATGCATTGGGCACAATATTTGTAGACTTAGTTAGCCTTGATGGACGTTCTTATTTCCATCTAAAACATGGGCAGGTTAGACGTATTTGGTTTATCCTGTATTAGGATCTTTCTATGAATATAGGCATTGTATTCAGTAGTTTGCCTGGGTGGGATTAGGTTGCCACTTTGTATTATATATCTCAAATAGGGGTTTGCTTATTCAATTACTAAAAGAGTTGTTGAAACTATATATCAGTATGTTTATACTTTTGATTGTATTTATTGTAACTTTTTAATTTTTTAGTATTTATACATAGTACATAGTACTTATAGAGCACATGGGGTTTTACTTGGAAATGGTATTAGGTTGTTGTAAAAAATAATAGAATTTTTATGTGTCCTTACACACTAGTGGTATTAGCTATGGTCACGATGTACGTTACCCGGCTGCAGTTGGTATACTTAGGGTTAAGATGTGGTGGGAGGAGCACAGGGAGGGTTGGGTCTTATCCAAGGTTTTATAATTCACATACTTGTATTGAAGTCACATCCTGAGGACGGCTGCTGTGTCAGAAAAGACCTGCGAGTGCTCTGTCCATTGGAAGTTTTTTTTACATTATCAGAGGCACCGCATATAATGGTAAGCGTGTGCGGACCCACGGTGGTACTATATTATTATATATATATATATAATATATATATATATAATTCGTAAAATATCAGCCACAGGTCTTCAATGCAACAACTTGTTTATTTCTTCAACGTGCCATGTACAACAAGCAACATTTCAGAGCTACCTGCTCCTTTCTCAAGCTTATACAAAAATGGCATAAACCTGGGAGAACACTCCCACTCCATTAAATGCTAGTTGGGAGGAAATTATGTCATTCCACACTTCAATATAGCATCACATATAGCAAACATTTATAATTCTGCATTTTAAGATTACACATTTGCATTTTAAAGTGACGCATCCAATGGACACTACATATCACCTTCCCAAAAAATACCTTAGTTACCCAACCCACCTTCGTGTTACGCTAAGCACTCAAGTAAAAAGACTGATTAAACCCCCAATTACACCTGTTTCAAAAATAGAAACAGATCGTAATCCCGATTAAGACCTTGAGGTGCCAGTGTGTTCAATCTATGAACCCACCAGACCTCCCTCTGCCTCAGTCTTAGTGTATGATCTCCTCCACGTCGTGGCATGGGAATAAATTCCAATGCCATGTATCTCAAATCAGAATCACTGTGACCCTCTTGTTTATAGTGTTTAGAGACCGGCAATTTCTCATCTCTCTGTCGAATGCTGGATCTGTGTTGTGAGATCCTTGCCTTCAGAGGTTGTGTGGTTTCCCCTACATACAATTTTTGACAGGGACACCACAGCACATAAACCACATAGGATGTATTACATGTCATGCCACTTTTTATCTTAAACTTTTCTCCAGTACGTGGGTGTATGAATTCATGTCCCCTGTGCACAAATTTGCACTGAGCACAGTGTAAACATGGGAAAATACCCCTTTTTACCCCCCGAAAAGTACAGATGGGTGAAGCTTGGATTGTGAGATCGCAAAGGAAATCTGAGCCCTTGGCTCATTGGCCACAATGTCACACCTAATTAACTTAGTGACTAAGATAAACTTTTTTTCCTGTCTTAATACAGCAGTCATCCACCAGGAGGCATAGAACCCCGATTGCTGGTTCCCGGTCAGAAAATATTCCCCAATGATAAATATAGAGAGATGCAACTCAGTATACAGACGTGTTTAATAAGTTACTCCTTCAAAAACCCTCAGTGCCCAATTCACCTAATAGGTTTTTTGCCACCTTAATGTCCAAGTTGTAGTGGAGATTTTGTTATTGGCCACACTAGCACGTTTTAACATGCAATCCAAAAGTCAAAAAGCAAACAGTAGTGTTGGCCAATTGGTCTGCGCTGCAATCCGCTTTTTCGAGTACATGTGATAACCATTGTTCTGCGAATTGCATGTGCTTTGATAACACAACATTGCGCAGATCCTATCGCCAAGACCCTACATGCCGAACTGTGTGTTGCCTGCCTGGTGCTAGGGTTCGGCATGTGGTGGATCGTGTAGACAGATTATTGGGTGGGGCCGGGTGTGACCCGGCGGTCTTGGTTCACATTGGTGCCAATGACAAAGTTAGAGGTGGAGGTGAGGTCCTTAAACATGATTTCCGAGAGCTAGGGGCCAAGATAAAAAAAACTGTAACAAGGAGTGTAAGAAAGCAATCAAACTAGCTAAAATTAATAATGAAGTTAGGATAGCTGAAGAAAGCATCACTAAGCCTAAACATTTTTTTAAGTATATTAATAGTAAGAAGATGAGGACTGAGAATGTGGCACCATTAATTAATGGGGATAAGTTAGTTACGGAGGATGGCGATAAAGCAAATGTCTTGAATAATTTTTTTTCCTCTGTATACACTATAGAAGGTCCAAGTACAGATATCATAGAGTATAGTAGCAATAAAGGTATACAAGGGCAAAGGGCTTGCAAAGTTGGGGAGTGTGCTCATTAGGGGACTTCAATACCCTGACATTGATTGGTGTGGTGGAACTGCCATCACAGAAAAAAGGCGATGAGTTCCTGAATTTGCTGCAGGATAATTTTCTCTCACAGGTGGTTGAGGTTTCCTAGAAAAGGGAGCTCTGTTGATCTGGTAATACTAACATTGTGGACGCATTATAGATATAAAGGTAACTGGAGGGCTTAGGGAATAGTGACCATGAAATAGTGGCATTTGGACTTGTGTATCGAAAGGAAAAGTGCGTGGGGTTAACAAAGACATTTAATTTCAGGAAAGGAAAAATTTTCCCAGGTTAAAAAGCAGCTCTTCAGATGTCAAACTGGGATAAGTATTATCAGGGAAAGGTACTGAACAGAAGTGGGACTGTGTTTCAAGGGATTTAAGCCCAGTTCACATCTAAATTATACCTGGGAAATAAATGTAAAAAAATAAATCCGCGCCCATGTGGCGAAATTCTGATGTAAAGAGGCAAATGGGTAAGGAAAGAAAAAGGCATTTAAAACCTTTAAGGCGAGGGAACGGAAAGGGCCTTTAGGGAGTATAAAAAATTGTAACAAGGAGTGTAAGAAAGCAATCAAACTAGCTAAAATTAATAATGAAGTTAGGATAGCTGGAAGAAAGCATCACAAGCTAAACATTTTTTTTAAGTATATTAATAGTAAGAAGATGAGGCACTGAGAATGTGGCACCATTAATTAATGGGAGATAGTTAGTTACGGAGGATGGCGATAAAGAAATGTCTTGAATAATAATATTCAAGACATTGCGTTATCGCCATCCTCCGTAACTAACTTATCCCCATTAATTAATGGTGCCACATTCTCAGTCCTCATCTTCTTACTATAATATACTTAAAAAATGTTTAGGCTTAGTGATGCTTTCTTCAGCTATCCTAACTTCATTATTAATTTTAGCTAGTTTGATGCTTTCTTACACTCCTGTTACAATTTTTATACTCCCTAAAGGCCCTTTCCGTTCCCTCGGCCTTAAAGGTTTTAAATGCCTTTTTCTTCCTTACCATTGCCTCTTTACATCAGAATTCAGCCACATGGGCGCGGATTTATTTTTTTTACATTTATTTCCCAAGGTATAAATTTAGATGTGAACTGGCTTAAAATCCCCTTGAACACAGCCACTTCGTTCAGTACCTTTACCTGATAATACATTATCCCAGTTGACATTCTGAAGAGCTGCTTTAACCTGGGAAATTTGCTTTCCTGAAATTAAATGTCTTTGTTAACCCAGCGCACTTTTCCTTTCGATAACAAAGTCCAAATGCCACTATTTCATGGTCACTATTCCCTAAGCCTCCAGTTACCTTTATATCTATAATGCGCTCCACAATGTTAGATATTACCAGATCCAACAGAGCTCCTTTTCTAGTAGGAACCTCAACCACCTGTGAGAGAAATTATCCTGCAGCAAATTCGGAACTCATCGCCTTTTTCTGTGATGGCAGTCCACCACACCAATCAATGTCAGGGTAATTGAAGTCCCCCATAATGAGCACACTCCCCAAACTTGCAGCCCTTGCCAACTGCATATGAAGTTGACTCACCTCCTCTCTGCTAGCATTTGGCGGCTTATAGAGCAACAAACAATGACATACCCCTTCGCAATTCACCCATATTGCCTCCCCCACTTATCATCCATATACACCATCTATCTCTTCTTTTAAATTTGGCTTCAATTCTTTTTTAACATATACACATACTCCTCCCCCTTTCCTTTTTTTCTGTCCTGCCTAAACAAGGCATATCCTTCTATATTTACAGTCCAGTCGTGAGAACTGTTCAACCACGTTTCTGCTATACCTATTACATCATACTTTTCATTCAATGCCATCATTCCTTTCACCCATTGTCATGCCAGACTTCTCGCATTTGCAACATACATTTTAGATTATGATCCTGTAATTTTTTCACACTTCGTACCTTACACTTCCTCCCTATCCCCTATGCTAGCCCCACCCCCCTTTCCACCACCCACTGGCCTATCTACACCCTGCTTTCCTCCTGGACAATCTATCCCAGTGAGACTGCTAATACCCTCCCCCCCCAAACCTAGTTTAAAATCTCCTCCAACCCTCTAGCCATCTTCTCCCCTAAAAAGCTGCACCGCCATCAGTGAGGTGCAACCCATCCCTACTAAAGAGCCTGTAGCCGACAGCAAAGTCTGCCAGTTCTCAATAAACCCAAACCCTTCTTCCTTACACCACTCTCTTAGCCACGCATTAATGCTCCTAAGCTCCCGCTGTCTCCCTGGCTTAGCACGTGGCTGCGGTAGTATTTCTGAAACATACCCTGGAGGTCCTTGCTTTTATCTTGGCCCCTAGCTCTCGGAAATCATGTTTAAGGACCTCACCTCCACCTCTAACTTTGTCATTGGCACCAATGTGAACCAAGACCGCCGGTCACACCCGGCCCCACCCAATAATCTGTCTACAACGATCCACCACATGCCGAACCCTAGCACCAGGCGGCAACACACAGTTCGGCATGTAGGGTCTTGGCGATAGGATCTGCGCAATGTTTGTTATCAAAGCACATGCAATTCGCAGAACAAGGTTATCACGTACTCGAAAAAGCGGATTGCAGCGCAGACCAATTGGCCAACACTACTGTTTGCTTTTTGACTTTTGGATTGCATGTTAAAACGTGCTAGTGTGGCCAATAACAAAATCTCCACTACAACTTGGACATTAAGGTGGCAAAAAACCATTAGGTGAATTGGGCACTGAGGGTTTTTGAAGGAGTAACTTATTAAACACGTCTGTATACTGAGTTGCATCTCTCTATATTTATCATTGGGGAATATTTTCTGACAGGGAAAGAATCGGGTTTCTTATGCCTCCTGGTGGATGACTGCTGCTATTACATGACAGGAAAAAAAGTTTATCTTAGTCACTTAAGTTAATTAGGTGTGACATTGTGAGCCAAATGAGCCAAGGCTCAGATTTCCTTTGCGATCTCACAATCCAAGCTTCACCCATCTGTACTTTTCTGGGGGGTAAAAATGGGGTATTTTCCCATGTTTACACTGTGCTCAGTGCAAATTTGTGCACAGGGGACATGAATTCATACACCCACGTACTGGAGAAAAGTTTAAGATAAAAAGTGGCATGACATGTAATACATCCTATGTGGTTTATGTGCTGTGGTGTCCCTGTCAAAAATTGTATGTAGGGAAACCACACAACCTCTGAAGGCAAGGATCTCACAACACAGATCCAGCATTCGAAGAGAGATGAGAAATTGCCGGTCTCTAAACACTATAAACAAGAGGGTCACAGTGATTCTGATTTGAGATACATGGCATTGGAATTTATTCCATGCCACGACGTGGAGGAGATCATACACTAAGACTGAGGCAGAGGGAGGTCTGGTGGTTCATAGATTGAACACACTGGCACCTCAAGGTCTTAATCGGGATTACGATGTTTCTATTTTGAAACAGGTGTAATTGGGGTTTAATCAGTCTTTTTACTTGAGTGCTTAGCGTAACACGAAGGTGGGTTGGGAACTAAGGTATTTTTTGGAAGGTGATATAGTTGTCCCATGGTGCTTCACCTTTTATCTTTTTTTCTCTTTTTTTTTTTCCCTCTGTATACACTATAGAAGATCCAAGTACAGATATCATAGAGTATAGTAGCAATAAAGGTATACAAGATTCAAGTTCACTTTGGTTAACCGAGGATATGGTACAGAAAGAACTAAATAAGGTTAATATTAGTAAATCTCCTGGACCGGATAAAATACATCCTCGGGTACTTAGGGAGCTAAGTTCAGTTTTATCTAGGCCATTGTTTCTTATTTTTGCTGATTCCCTCATGTCCGGTGGTGTGCCTCTGGATTGGAAAAAGGCTGATGTTATTCCAATATTCAAAAAGGGTAGTCGTTCACAGCCGGGTAATTACAGGCCTGTAAGTTTAACTTCAGTGGTGGGGAAGATCCTGGAAAGTTTAATAAGGGAACATGTTCTAGAGTATGTTTCAAGGACTGACATTATAAGTAGTAACCAGCATGGATTTAGGAGGAATAGATCTTGTCAAACTAACTTGCTTGGCTTTTATGAGGAAGTAAGTAGAAATTTAGACTCTGGTATAGCAGTAGATGTAGTTTACTTGGATTTTGCAAAGGCTTTTGATACAGTCCCCCATAGGCGACTAATGAATAAGCTAAGGTCTGTTGGTCTGGGGAGTCACATTTGTACATGGATAGAAAATTGGTTAAAGAATAGGATGCAGAGAGTAGTTGTTAATGGGGCTTCATCATTATGGACTAAAGTGCTAAGTGGGGTGCCACAGGGTTCTGTGTTGGGGCCGCTTCTATTTAATCTATTTATTAATGATTTGGAAGTGGGTATTGTCAGCAAGGTTTCTGTGTTTGCTGACGACACAAAACTTTGTCGACCATTAAAAACTTCAGAGGATGTGCAATCGTTACAGGGGGATCTAGATAGATTATCAAATTGGGCTGCTAAGTGGCAGATGAAATTCAATGTTGATAAATGTAAGGTGATGCATTTTGGACTTAAAAATACTTGTGCTACTTATACTATAAATGGCTCTGTGTTAAGTGAATCCCTGTTGGAAAGGGATCTTGGAGTTTTGGTGGATAAAAACTTAAAGGTAGCAAGCAGTGCCAGGCGGCAACAGCCAGAGCCAGCATGGTATTGTCTTGTATAAAGCGAGGTATGGATTCAAGGGAGGAAAATGTAATTCTCCCTCTTTACAAAGCATTGGTAAGGCCTCATTTGGAATATGCAGTGCAATTTTGGAATCCTGTGTACAAAAAGGACATCTTTGAAATGGAAAGGGTTCAGAGAAGGGCAACTAAATTAATAAGGGGATTGGGGGAGCTTGAATATGAAGAGAGACTGGAAAAGTTACAATTATGTACGCTGGAGAAAAGGCGCTTGCGTGGGTATATGATTACTGTGTATAAATACATTAACGGGCCATACAATAAACTATCTGGGGCATTGTTCACCAATAGAACATCCCTTAAGACTTGAAGAAAAAAGGTTTAGGCTTCAAGCTCGGAAAGGGTTTTTCACTGTGAGAACGGTAAAGCTATGGAACTGTCTTCCAGTGGACGTTGTTATGGCAGGTTCATTGGTCAGTTTAAAAAAAAAGCTGGATGAGTTTCTGCAAACAAGGAATGTTGCAAGTTACTGGTATTGATACATAAAGTAGAGTTGATCCAGGGAAATTTCCGATTGCCACTTGGAGTCAGGAAGGAATTTTTTCCCCTTTCATAAATTTGGTGGGTTTTTTTTGCCTTCCTCTGGATCAACAGTTAGGCAGGAAATGGCTTGGACTGGATGGACGTATGTCTTTATTCAACCTCAAATACTATACTTACCATCTGTGAAAGAAAATGCTCATATAGGAAATTTAAGAACTTTAAACTTGGAGTCAGGAAGGAATTTTTTCCCCCTTCATAAATTTGGTGGGGGGTTTTTGCCTTCCTCTGGATCAACAGTTAGGCAGGAAATGAGGATATTGCTAGATGGGTTGGACTGGATGGACGTATGTCTTTATTCAACCTCAAATACTATACTATACTATGTGGGAAACCGGGGGCACATCTCCAGTGTATTACCATGCAACCTAGTGTGGCCTTACCCTTAAACTCCCAAAAATTATAATTATATATAGATTAGGGATCATCAGAAAATAAATAACTGTAATAGGATCCCACATACAGCTAATCAGCAAGATGGATCCTGGTTAGTCACCTGGATCCTGATTAGTCACAGTCTGGCACACCATTTATTAAAATATGGAAAAGTCTGAAACCGCCTATACCTGACAGGACGTGTAATAGAAAAAATAAGTGATATATTTAATTCAAACTTAAAGACATAGGGGCATATTTATAAAGGATTGTCTTTTTTGACTAATAATTAGCGCAGCACATCGCAGCGAAAATAGCGCCATTTGGGGCTTCGTTTCGCCTTATTTATAAAAAAGCGAAAAAAACACTTCGCAGCTGAAAAAGGCGAACGGGCGCGATAAAGAGCGAAAAGTATCGCAGCGAAAACTTAACGCATCTAAGAAGACTGCATTGCGAAAACCATTCGAAACCAGAAAAGCCCACTAGAAAATGATGTCAAGTTCAAAATGGCCACCTCACATTTACCAAGAAGTCAGCCATGTCTTATTTAGTCAATCTTCTTAGAATTTCTCAATTGGAATACAATTTTCTTTTGCACTGCACATTCGCCTTTCTAATGTGCGTTCGCCTTTCTAATGTGCGTTCGCCTTTCTAATGCGCTTTCGCTTTTCCAAGGCATATTCCATTATAATGCGCGGTCGCCTTTCTAATGTGCGTTCGCCCTTCTAATGCGCGTTCGCTTTTCCAAGGCATATTACATTCTAATGCGCGATCGCCTTTGTAATGTCGCTTTTCCATGGCATATTACATTCTAATGCGCGATCGCCCTTCTAATGCGCGTTCGCTTTTTCAAGACATATTACCCATTAGAATGCCTTTTCGCTCAAACAATGACTTTTCACCACCTCCAGGGTCGCGCTAATCTTTTGCTCTTTTTAACGCAAAAACCACCTTTCGCTCTTTTATAAATCGTGTTTTAGCGATAGGGTTTTAGCGATAGCTCGCGGAAACGGTTTCGCCATTCGTTAACGCTACCTTTATAAATAGCGTTAACTGTCTTTTTGGCGAAAACCCATGCGAAAAGCGAATGCGAAAACATTTCGCTACTTTTCGCTCTTTTATAAATATGCCCCATAGTGTCACAAAGCATTTTGGGGGGCTTAATCCCCTTCCTCAGGTGTGTCTGACATAACTTCATTAACTATAGTAATAGGATAGTAGCATACTGGTAAGGTAACAGGTTACAGCATGTGTGGTTGCAGGTTCAACTCCAGTTAGTATCATGTTGTTGTTATGGTTGTATGGTTTTCAGGTTCAAATCCTGTTAAAACCCATTTTTTAATAGTAGTTTAAAGTATTTAATAGTAAATTTAAAGTATTTTTGTTATATAAACTTGTGCGTTGTCTTTTATTTTTTTGGTTAAAAAGGCAGTTATCTTTTAGGCTGGGTAAACACCAGCTAATATTTTCGGCCGACCGACCGATTCCCGGCACTTTTGGTCAATCGGCCGAAAATATCGCCTGGGGCGGGCGGCCACGACCGACATCGATTGTTCGTTAGGCCGAAATGGGCGAACGAACAATCGGCCACGTCGGTCCCTATGGGACCGCGCGATCGATCGCTCGCAAATTTAACCTCGACCGACGGACATTTGTCCTGGCCAAGCTCTCGGTCGGGACAAAAAGTCCCTCCATGTGTACCCAGCCTTAGGCTACATTCACAGTATCCATAGCTTTAACACAGGGGAACATCGCTCTTGCCATGTAGTGCCTTGTCCCCCCGCGTTATTGCATAGCAGTTCCACACAAAACTGCTGCATATCTTGCGTTTTTTACAATTTACTTTATCACAGCAGTCAAGTGTGAAGAGTTCACTTCTGTTGCCAATGCATTTTGGTGCAATTTTCCTGCATGAAATCACACCAAAATGCAGCCTAATGTGAGTGATGCCTTAGACTGGGTACACAGGTGGCGATTTTTCGGTCAAACCAACCAATATTTTTGTACATGTCGGTCGGCTCTCACTGGCAGTCGATGGCTGTCGCCCATATAAGGCGTGTCAGTAAATAACGAACGATCAAGCAGTCTCCTATGGAGCGAATGATAGGTTGCAGCAAACTGTCAACTGCAGTGATTTTTGCTGCAACTGACGGCGATTCGTCTCGCTTGTGGCGAAAGCTGTTGGGATTAAAATTTGCCAGTGTGTACCCAGCCTTAATTAATTTAGGTCAGTTTTCTTAAGCTAGGTATATGAAGGGACTATTTGTCCTGACCAAGTGTTCGGTGACCGAGCTTGGTCGCCCATATCAGACGAACAGGTGATCGGCCCTGTCCCCTATGGGACTTTACGATCAGTAATGCAAACTGTCAGCCGCTCAGTCAGGGTAAATAGTCCTCTTGTGTGTACACATCTTAAAGCCTCTATTTTTTCCTACTATATAATAATAATAATATAAAAAGGGGTTGTTGGGGAATTGATGGTAGATTGTTGGTGGATTGATTGGTGGATTGATTGTTAGATTGATGGTGGATTGTTTGTAAATTGGTTGGTGGATTGATGGTAGATTGTTGGTGGATTTGTTGATCGATTGGTTGGTAGATTGATGGTGGATTGTTTGTAGATTGGTATGTCTCTGACGACTCTGTGGGTGCGAGAAATCAGTCTCCTGTATGATGTACCGACATGTTTGGCAACCTGTACATTTATAACATCCCGGTTTTCCTACCGTTAACCAGGTGCCACCTTGTGAGGAAGTATCAGGTTTCCTATCTGTGTTGACCAAGAGACTTTTTTTTTGTTGCCCTTTTTAAAGGCAAATCTAGGTCTACTGTCCTTAAAGGGGAGAGAACAGAACAGACATGTCCCAATGTCCCAATGCCCCCTCCTTTTGCTCTTCAAATCTTTGTATTGCTCTCTCCAATTGTGTATTGATGTCCTTACTGCTATATCCTCTAGAGAGGCATTTGTTACACATCTCCTAGTGAATTTAGAATTATTATGTAATACACGTAAAAACTGTAAAAAAAAACCCAAAAAACAACACCACTTTTCTTAAGGGCCCATGGGTGGAAACTGTGCGCATGCAAGATGGTGTTGCGGTCTGTGTATTTCCTAAAAAGAATAGCATTTATTTTATTGTTGTTAATATAGATCCAAAAAGTCGATGGACACAAGGTCACTCACCATTAATAGAGGACACAAACATTTGGCACTCACTCTCACTGCCCCTCCATAGGATGAACAAGTCATCTATATATCTCTTATAGATCAATAGATGCTCGCCATTCATGGGGTAGATGAATTTCTCTTCAAACTCTATAAAGGTTTGCAAATGAGGGTCCAACATTGGACCCCATTGCAGTCCCCTTACACTCTTAATAATACTTAATTTCAAACCAAAAATAATTTTGATTAAGTGCCAATGTTAATAAATCAACTAGGAATTCTGTTGGGGGCGATTTATGCCCTATCCTGATTAGTGCCCTTGTAAATAATACAACATTATTCAAATCACCTGTAAAACCCATAAGGATTTAACGCAGTGCCCCATTCTCTTTAAGGTAAGACTTCATATTAGCCACAGCTGGTTGCAAAAAGTGATCCACAAAAACGGCAACCTGTTTATATATAGACCCACATGAGGCCACTGCGTCAAATCCTTATGGGTTTTACAGGTGATTTGAATAATGTTGTATTACTTACATGTGATGTACACAGTCTGTATACTGTTATTCCTCAGAGTGAAGGTGTGGAAATATGCAAGAGGGCACTAATCAGGTTGGGTGTATGTAACATAGTAACATAGTAATTAAGGTTGAATAAAAACATACGTCCATCAAGTCCAACCTATTCACCCTCTTTATATATATATTTTTTTTTAACCCTACCTAAAAGTTGATCCAGAGGAAGACAAAAAACCACAGCTAAAAAGGGGGAAAAAATTCCTTCCTGACTCCAAACGGCAATCGGAATGTATCCCTGGATCAACCAGATCTATATGCATTAATACCAGTAGTTCTCAATATTTTTTAGTTTTAGAAACTAATCCAGGCCTTTTTTAAAGCTATTCAATGAACCTGCCATAACCACATCTGCTGGAAGACAGTTCCACAGTTTCACCGTTCTCACTGTAAAGAAACCCTTCCTAACCTGAAGATGAAACTTCTTTTCTTCCAACCTTAAAGGATGTCCACGTGTCCTCTGATATGACCTATTAGTGAACAATGCACCAGAGAGTTCATTGTATGGCCCATTAATATATTTGTATAAGGTTATCATGTCCCCACGCAAACGCCGCTTCTCCAATGTAAACAGCCCTAACTGCCCTTATTAATTTAGTTGCCCTTCTCTGAACTGCCTCAATTTCCAAGATGTCCCTTTTGTATATGGGATTCCAAAACTGCACCGCATATTCCAAATGAGGCCTTACCAGTGCCTTGTAAAGAGGGAGAATAATATTTTTCTCTCTTGAATCTATTCCTCTCTTTATACAAGACAATATCTTGCTAGCACTAGCCGTTGCTACCTGGCATTGTTTGCTATGGCTAAGTCTGTTATCTGCAAGAACCCCCAAATCTTTTTCCATTACAGATGCACTTAACACAGAGTTATTTATGGTATAAGTGGCACAGGGATTATTAAATCCCAAATGCATCACCTTACATTTGACATCAACGATTGAACTCTCAATGTGCCATTCTGCTGCCCATTTGATAATCTATCTAGGTCTGCTTGCAGCACTTGCACATTATTGGAAGTTTCCAAAGCTCTGCATAGTTTATTGTCATCAGCCAACACAGAGACCTTGCTCTCAATGCCCCTTCTAAGTCATTTGTAAACAGATAAACAGAAGCGGCCCCAGTACAGAACCCTGAGGCACTCCGCTTAGAACTTTAGCCCACATAGATGTAGCTCCATTAACACCATCTCTGTTTGCGGTCCAATAACCAGTTCTCTATCCATGAACAAATGTTTCTTCAAGGCCAACAGTCCTCAGTTTATACATTAGGTCGCCTATGTGGCACAGTATCAAAAGCTTTGCAAAATCCAAATATACCACATCACATGCTGTGCCTGAATCTAGCTTCTTACTCACTTCTTCATAAAAACCAAAAATTTGTCTGGCATGATCTATTTCTCATAAATCCATGCTGACTACATCTAATAAGCGATCTCTGGAAACAAAGTCAGGAATGATCCCTTAACAAGGTTTCCATCACCTTCCCTACCACTGATGTTAGGCTTACAGGTCTAAGTTTCCAGGCTGTGAACGACTACCTTCACTGGCATTCAAGATGTTTTGGAAACTACAACTCCCAGCATCTTTATTAGCTGGGGTTGTAGTTTCCAAACATTTGAATGCCAACTGAGGGTGCATTCATGATGTTTGGAAACTACAACTCCAGCATGCTTTATTAGCTGGGAGTTGTAGTTTCCAAAACACTTGAATGCCACCCTCACTTGGCATTCAAGATGTTTGGAAACTACAACTCCCAGCAATAGCATGCTGGGAGTTGTAGTTTCCAAAACATCTTGAATGCCACCCCCACCCTCCCACCCAGTTCAGTTTGTACCGGGGCTTCTTCATCCAGGAGCTGTGGGCTCTCCTATCCCAGGGCTTCCTGGGACTGTGTGCTGGCATTGAAGGTAAGGTCCTCTCCATTCTGGCAGCAGCGTCCTCTCCATTCCGGCAGCCGCACGATCATCCATGTACTGGCGCGCCGGCTGAGTACACTACATGGCGCCAATTAGTGACGTCAGCCGGCGCGCCAGTACATGGAATGATCGTGCGGCTGCCGGAATGGAGAGGATGCTGCTGCCGGAATGGAGAGGACGCTGATCTTCAATGGTGAGTGACTCGAGTATAAACCGAGTCCGAGTTTTCAGGCTGATTTTACAGCCTGAAAAACTCGGTTTATACTCGAGTATATACGGTACCTGAAGGAGTGCCTCCCAAATGGGACTAAAGTGGGTATCTTCTAGATTTTCTTAGCTTTTTCCTCTCTATGATACCCAGAGAAATGGACGTGGTCATGCAAATTATTAAACTTT
Organism: Hymenochirus boettgeri; assembly: GCA_019447015.1. Classification (NCBI taxonomy): domain Eukaryota; kingdom Metazoa; phylum Chordata; class Amphibia; order Anura; family Pipidae; genus Hymenochirus; species Hymenochirus boettgeri. Next base: position 100,182,676 of record CM033473.1, on the reverse strand, counting down.
GTATCCCCTTTCATACAGATCTAATCGAAAAACTTGCTTAAGAGCACTTTTTAATAACTGATAACTGTTTTTTATTTCAGTATTAAATTCTTGTTATATCTGCCTGAGCACATTCACCCCA